>JAFCMP010000154.1:0-155497 GCA_017506865.1 Tribonema minus
CCCCCCATTGCGCAAGCACATACCTGCACGATGTTGGCGTGTCCCTTGCGCGCGGCGACGGCCAGCGGCGTGGCGAGCCCCTTCTTCATGCGCAGGTCCACCTCGCCGCCGCCGTCCAGGTAGCCCAGCACCATGCCAAAGTCGCCGTCGGCGCAGGCCTGCGGGCGCGCGCGGAGGCGGTTTCGCGCAGCATGTGAGAGTGAGCACTGTCACAGAGCTAACATGCATACGGAGCACTCATTGAGGCGTTTGATTGCGGCCACAACGCCTAGAGCAGCAGCAGCTGCACCGGCACCTGCCTGCCTTGTGATGCGCATAGGACGGTGACACGCGCGCTGCAAGTTTCCACACTCGACGGTTAGCTACAGCCGTCAATTCATGATGAGCCGACGGGACGTGTAGTTGATGACACTGTCATCATGCTTTGAGCTGTGGTCACCATGAGCAAAAATCAGATCTAATGAAAAGGACAGTATGTACACGTCTGCTTTGAACACATGTACCTGGCAAATATCAGGGGTCGTGTTGACCATCTGGTGGTGTTCATGCCCGACAAAATCATTAATGAAGAGGACACAAATCAGGCCCAGGTACAGCCCCCCCTGCATACGTACGTACCTGGTGGATATCGGGGGTGCTGCTGTCCTCGCTGCCCATGCTTTCGAGGCTGCCCTTGCGCCGGTACAGGCCGCGCACGGGCTCGCTGCGCACGCTGTGCGAGATGCTGCGCGCGAGGGGAACACGATGTGGCACCGCTCAGCCATTGGTCATGAAGCATACGCTTGGATACGCCACACGCAGGCAGTGATGCCCGGCCGGAAAGCTACGCGAATACGCCAGCTCAACGCAAGCGGCGACTGCTGCTGTTCAGACCGAGCGCCGGTTCGCTTCGCACGCTGTGCGTGATGCTGCGTGCGGGGGGACAACAAGGTGGCACCGCTCAGCAGCCATGGATCATCACGCACTCAGTTATATACGCCATACGCAAGCAGTGATGATTGGCCTGCGCTTGGCGAATGTGTGCGGATACGCCGACTCAAAGACAGCGGTGTAAGCAGGCTGCCCGCGCCTGCGCGAACTGCTGCGCGCGGGGAATGACAACGTGTAGCCCCTCAGCGGCTGCGCCCCACGCCTTGAGATGAACGTGGAACGTGAGCGGGGTGCGTGCGCAGGTACAGTAACGCAGTGACAGCGGCCGCTCCTGCCGTGCGCGCCCGCACGCACGCGCTCGCCACGCAAACGCTGCATACGCGCTGCACACGCAGCACATCGGCGTGCCGCCGCGCCGCGCCTCACGCATCGGTACAGACGAGAGAGGCGATCGGCGCGCGCGAGCTGACATGACACCTCAACAGAAAACCCTTGACTCGTGCGTGTGTGGCGGCTGAGCACTGGTGCCATCTGTCACGCCGCGCGTGCGCGCCGGACACATCAACTGCGCGGTGAGCGTCGCAGCATTGCCGCGCCTGCTGCCATGCATGTATGGGTCGCACAACAGTTATTGGCATGTCGAATGAATTAGTACGCCGAGGGTGCTGGTAGGCGCCGGTTCCACCGCACTAAGTGCAAGTGTACTAGAGGCTGCGCGAGGCTTGACGTGCGCACGTGCTGAGCACTGATCTTGCCGTCCGACGCAATAACTGCACATTGTACTGAATAAATTGCACGCCGCACAGCAAAAAATGTGGCAGCGGCGACACCGCACGCCATTGTCCCTCGTCGGTACATACGGTGAACGTAGCCCATGCAATGTGATACACACCCTGCCCTCCCGCCGCGTCACCGCCGCGCCTGCACGCGGCCTACGCGGAGCCACATCACAAAGGCTCCATGCCCCGCGTGCCATGCCAAAGCCTTTAGCATAGCATACTTCAACTTTGCAGTACGCACCTGCCCTCGCTCCGCACCATGGACATGTCGAGCTCTGACGGCATGGGAGTCGGCAGCGGCGAGCAGTGCAGGACGCCGTCGCAATAACATACTTCGAGTAGCATACTTCAACTTTGAAGTACGTACCTGCCCTCGCGCCGCATCATGGACATGTCGGGCTCCGAAGGCGTGGGCGTCGGCAGTGGCGAGAAGTGCAGCATGCCGTCACAGTTGCTCGTGGTGGACCGCGTGCCGACGCTGCGCGCGCCCGGCGACGGCACCGTCGGCGGCAGGTCGTGGTGCCGCCGCGAGTGCCCGAGGGTGCCCTGCACAATTAAGGTACATGTGGAGCTTTCCCAATTAGTTGTGTGATTTATTGGAAGCACACAAGCATGGCGTACTGTGTGACGATGCTGCGCGCGCCCGGCGACGGGACTGTCGGCAGCAGGTCATGGTGCCGCCGCAAGTGCCCGAGGGTACCCTGCATAACCCAAAGGAGACGTGTGGAGCATGCCGAATCAGTCATGTACTTCTTGCAAGCACACACGCATGGCGGACTGCGTGGCGATGCTGCGCGCGCCCGGCGACGGGACCGTCGGCGGCAGGTCGTGGTGGCGCCGCGGTACCCTAGGGTGCCCTGCGGAACTAGAGGGCGTGCCGGATATTGCCTCTTATCAGTGAACTTCTCCACGTCGCATGAGTGGCAGAGCATCGTTTGTGGCAAGATGCGACCATCGACGACAGGTCGTGGGTGTAGCGCCCGGAGTGCCTGAGCGCATCACATGACAACGGGGACAGGCGCAGCATCACACGCCTGCCTAAGGCTACGACACGGCCTTGTCCGCTGTGTACAGACTCGCAGAGCGCCGCGTGCGTGCAAGCCTTCTGGCCCTCACGACGCTCACGGTGACCGTGATCCCCAGCAACGATTTTCGACTCTTTTTACGCCTCCGGCTGTGCCGCGTGTGCCACACCGCTGCGGGGCGCTGCAAGCCTGGAACTTGTGAACACAGCCGCGCTGTGCTGGCCAGCGGCACAAGCGTACCACGTCCAAGGCACTGACCACACTTCACAGCGATTTTTCGGGTAGCTGCTGTTGACGCGGCCAATGTGAGATATTGGCATGAACGCTGACCAGCAGGCCTCTAGCCCTAACTTCAACTTGAGCCCTAACCCTAATGCTAAGCCTTGCACATAAAGTGCTTGTGTCACACCCCTGCAGGTCTCAGCCAGCGAGCTTCAGCCACGTGCATCAGCCATGGACGCAACGTATCAGGAGCATGCTATTCAGAAAATGTGTTTACCGGAAACATTGGCAGACGTCACATCAGTACGACAAGTCTAGTCTTGTTTAGTCTGCATATGCCGGGCCCGTGGCGCCCGTCGCTGCTAGTGATAGATCAGCAGCAGCAATGGCGTGAACCAGCGGCGGCACCCTCGGTCTGCCAACATAGCTGCAGCAGCACTGCGATACGCCGTGCAAGCTGGGTCGCCATGAAACCATGGCCCATGACTCATGAGAACACCAGTTATTGAGCAACATCACGCAGCGCAGCTCTGAAGTTTAACCGTATTCAACATGGGCGTGCCCACATGCCCCTTCCCTGTTGCCAGCGTGGTGCCAGAAATGGCCACGCGTTCGTCTATATGCTCATTGATACTGCAACTTGTTTAACCGTTGTGCACCCTCGCCAGCAGTTTGACGCTGAGCATGGCTGTACTGAAGCCCTTTGTGGCTGCGGACATGTCGATGGCAGGTGCGGTACTCAAGCATAGGGTCGGAGTGGGGGGGGGGGGGCTTGACAAGGACTGCTGAGGGTAGGCACGTGCGCTACACACTGAGGAGCGCAGGTTAATGCGTTGGCACACGTTGGCGCCATTCAATAACACTGATTACAGGCGCCTCAGGCAAGACTTCGTCCACATTGATGTATGCCACGCATTGCCTAGCATTCGCACCGCAGCGATGGCTGCGATGGCCAAGCAAGCGAAAGTGCCTGAACCAGGTTCTGGGTGTTGTTGCTCGTCAACACACGGACCACCATTGACAGTGCTGTTCGTTCCCATCCTGCAGCTAGCATTGGCAAGACCAGCCGTGGTCTCTTTTAGAACAAAAAGGAATGTGTGAAGTCTGCTTGAACCGTGGAATGCTCGTTGCCATTGTTGGTATCATACGATGCAATGCCTGCCATGGATGCGCCTTTGCAGCCAGTGTATGCTGCACTAGCGACATCATCATGTGGGTCACTCGTAAATGGCGCTCGCGCTGACCAACTGATATTGTGTGCGCCTCAATGAACCTGAGCGCTCCCGCCCATGCGACAACGCGCAGCCATGCAAGCTACGCTACGATAAGCTAGCGTATCATCAACGACCACACTCACCGAAGACGCCAACGGCAAGCGCGAAGCAGGCCGCGGCGATGGCACTCCTCCCCCCCTCGCCACGCCACTCCCCGCATTGCTGCCGCCACCGCGAGAGGACACCGGCGACGGCGTCTGCGCTGACCGCGCTGAGCTGGCGCTGGTTCCAAAAGCCACATGCGTGGACCTGCTCAACCGCGATGGCGTCGTAGAGCTGAGTGAAAAGCGAGGGCCCCCCGCGCCGCTGGCCGCTCCGGCCCTCAGCATGCCGCCACCACTTCTGGTGCTGCTGCCCGCCGTGCTACTGGCTGCTGGGGACCCCTTGGGTGAATAGACAGCGTCGTGGTCCACTCCTATGCCCATGGCTCCTGCTGCAGCTGCTCTCCCCCGCGGAAGCAAAGACTGTCGGTGCTCCGCGCCACCTGGCTCGGAGGATGGTGTGCCTGAGTTTGATATCTGCGAAGAGCGTCTCCTCTCCTGTGAGAGGTTCCTCTCCGAGCGTGAATGTTCGCTCATGATGGCGTCGTGACCCAGCTATTCGCTAACCACTTCTACTACTACTGTACTATTCAGGGTGCGCCAGGTTTGAATTCAAATCGCCGACAGCCGAGAGTGGACGCCGCAGGTGAGTCATGAAGGACAGCAGCTGCTGCTGCTCCTTCTATAACAGGTCATCAGAAACCTGCAGTGGAAAGTGGCTGTCCGCGTGCCTCACTGTGTTTTTTCTTCGCGGCAAAATCACAAACTTCAAGTTGGAGTTGAGTTTCGTGTTGAGCTTCAGAAATATCGCATCGCATCTGCATTGAGGCCTTCAGGATACGATCCATGCCGATGACGCAAGTCTCAGCTTCGAGAAGCTGCTGAATCGACCTTGTCGCCATGAGGACTCGATTGCCTGGAGGCCTCGCAGCGGGGTGTGGGTTTGATTAGTCTACCCGCTGGTGCCACGTCCCTGCTGCGTGGCCCGGAGGCGAGGCTCTGTCATGGCTGGCGACAAATTGCTCGATGCTTCTATGCCGGTGGCGCCGCCTTGACTAGCAAGGCTGGCACAGCCATCACAAATTTCCTGAAGGAGTGCCACTTTTAGATGGTGTTGCTCAGAAGATCACACGCGATGTAGGTACAAACTCTCGCCATGGAGATGGCCCTGATTTGTATATCTAAGGCGATGCACAGTGTGTGAGATGCAGCAGCAAGTTTTGCAACGTGATCGGAGGCAGCATTTTCAGCCTGAGGATCGTATGTTGTACCTGGCGCTAGCTGCAGTGACTGCGTCGCTGCGCAGTACATGGAGCTGCCATCTTAGGATGTAGTTGGCATGGCTACCCCAGTCAGGCTACGCTGCCAGCAGTTGTTGCAGCTGAAGCAGTGAAGCGACACGGTAGATTTACAGCAGCAGTGGGTCCAGATGTTTGCAGCAGCAGCAGCCGCGGACACCGGCACTGGGACTCCGGACAGGCAGCTGCAACTCCAGAGCCACTGTAGCAGCCGCGCTAATGCTCATGGGCTTGGAACGTAGCAGCATCTTTTGATGCTGCAGATGTACTGCTGGCAATTCATGCAGGTAGCTGATGTCATTGGAGCTGCAGACGGCTTCCTCGCGAAGGCGATGACGGCGATAGAGGGGCAACAGCATTGACAATGTCAGCGCTGGCAGCGTCATCATTTGCCGGTGTATTTCGAAGCAGCTGCGGTTGCTGTGTGTGCTTCTGCGGTGGATACACTGACATTATCTATGGGCAATTTACAACTTCTGCTGCAGTACCAGGCACCCTCACACACAGCGCTTGCGGCGCAGGCTAACGTCATTGATAAAATCGTTGCAGGGGCTCGTTTCGCAAGCGGCTGAGGCACACTCAGAGTTACACTGTGCGACCTGTTGAATGCCCACTGCAGAATATCATACGGAATGGTGCGCACGACACATTAGAGCATAACGCAATGCAGCTGAACATGCTGCCTAATATCGTCCGTGGCGCGTTGCCCTGACATGCCATCAGTGAGCGTTGGTGTCTAACTTCCTGCTTTTAGTAGCAAGCTTTCACTGGCACTTTCCAGATGCAAGTTTGCGAGCCTGCAACAGTGTTAGTTGCTGCCCTCATTCTGCAAGTATGGGTACATAACTGAAAGACTGTATGGTGACTGAAGCCTGTAAGTATACACGCTTCCTACTCCTGCCAATTAAGCAAGCCAAGAGAGGCGTATGGCAAATGCAAACGCTGGGCTGGCAAACGCAAATGCGATCATTAAATGTAGCCCTACTCCGAGTCATCGCTTTCAACACACGAGAACGCAAAGCCACATTGTGACCACGTGCACGAAACACTGGAGTGCGTCTTTTCTGTTCTCGGTCTATGAAATGCGCAATGCTGCACGTTGATGAAAGTCAACTGATGGCATCAGCCGTGGTGGGCGGCAACTTAAGCGTGCATACTTTTCCCGCAGCTGCTTGAGTCGCCTACGAGCTGGTCTAAAGTCGACCTCTGCTCAAGTACATGCCTACACGCCACCGTGATTTACGGTGCTTCAAGTTGAAGCTCTCGGCGTGCCGTTGGTGATTTACCTGCACACATACACACCTTCGACACAGCACGCAACGAAGAAAGCCATCGAGGAGCTACGCCGGCGCCGATGCGCTGCTGCTCCGCACTGGCCGCTCCTGATTGCGGCTGGACTGCTTATACTTCTGGCATACGCTGTCTTCCCACGCCACGCCAGAGCCACTGTGAGGACTGGGAACCAGCATGGCTAGCAGCTGTCAGCCACACGCACGAGAGCGCCTCAAGGTGGATGTCAACACAGGCAAGCTCGCTGTGTGCATGCACTGCGATACGTAACATGGCGGCTCTCACGTATGCTTCATCTAACGAGGTTTGCCAAGGTTCGCCCATTTGCGTTGCAGCGAGAGTCAGCAGAGGTCGCAGCTGTGGCACACCATCGCAACATTTATCGTCCTACGTTGCTGCCTGTTGCAACTGCTCACAAATGCGTTCTCCCTTTGACCACCCACGTATACACTACCGCATCATCTTCCGCATCATGCGCGCACGCAGACAAGTCTGAACTTTTCATGCCTTGTATCATGTGCATCATGTGCCAGTTCAGGTCCTGTCACAGCATGTGCAGTTCTGATTCTCCTGGTTACCTGTCATTGAAAGGAATGGTGTTCACTGTGTCACTGAGTTGCATGCAGCCTGCTACTTAGTATCAACTTTGAAAGAAGTGTGTGCTCTTGTCCATGCGCCGCAGACCATGTGAGCTTCGATGCTCACTGTCTTCCACGCCATGTCTCGGCAATGCTGCCACGGCGCAGATCCCACGAGGCTCCAATTTATCATGGTCTGCAGATAGTCTGCGTGCGTGCCGCTCCGGGCAAAGGCACCATTGAGACGCTGCGCCTGCGGGCGTGTCCATCAACAACGTGGCTTCAAATGCATCAGACAGACAGGCAAGTTGCTGAAATTATGGACAAACATCTAGACCAGATCACGCAAAATTGGCTGTATTGAAGTGTCAAAAGAGTCTCGGGCGCGCAAGTGAGCTTTTAAGGGTGCAGTCGCGGAGGACAGACATGCTGTTTTTCCAGGTAAGCGAGGTGAAACGAGTTGGTGGTGCTGAGCAGCAGAGGACAAGTCGCATGGAGGCGAGAAAAGCCAGCATTTTTGTAAGATGCGGTATGTTCTCACTCAACATGGCGGACCAGGGATAAAAGGGACTTGTGGTGCTGAGAGCAGCAAGCACCAGCAGGTAAGTCACAGCACATGGCGTACAGTGTTTGCATTGGGTGAAGGTTCGGTTTGCAGTGCATATGAGCAGCAGCTTTTAAGAACGATTGCGGTAGCATTGAGGTGTGGGCGGCACAAGGAGTGGAGGCATGGCACGTGTTCTTGAGCAGGGTCAGGGCTGGTACCTGCCGTCTCATTGAGTCAGGTGAGTTTAGAGCGCCGTCTCCGTGAGGGTAATCAGAGACAGCGAGCGTCAACTTCTGCGCAGGCACGTAAAGGAAACGCACCAAGCGCTGGTGTGAAAGAAGTAAACGAAAGCAGGCGACACGGCCTGCGCGACCAACAAGCGCTGTTGGAAGGCGTGCTGAACCAGGAACTCAGCTGACGAGCAGCTAACAAGGCGACTTCAAACCAGGTAAGAAGCAAAGTAGGTGTTGTGACTGGGTGAATCTGCCGAAGCAGCAGTTCGCAAGAGGCTCTACATCCAGGTAAGCAGCTCTTGATTCTCACCTTTCTGATGATGGGAGGCGCTGGCAATGCCAAGGTGACCCTTGCCAGGTACGCCTCATTGCCTGCAGTAGCGTCCGTCACCAGAACTAGTCTGAAGGCGGACCCCCGTACGTACGTGTGGGGAGGACACATCGCGGGCACTTGCTGCTGTCTCTGGAAGAGCAGGTCGTGCGCCTATCCTGAGGCGCGCGACAGCCCGGGAGTGCGCATGATAGCATCTCTACGTTTGCGGCTGCAAGCTGGCTGTGTCAATGTGTCATGGATGTAAGCGCCGTGTTCGCAAACGCGGAACTTTGCGTCGCTGTCTGTGCTGTTCTCAGCTTAACCTCAGATTGGTACTTACACTACCGTCTGACGTCACGCGGTGCGTCGTCGTGGGGGGCTTATGCGCAGTCTCATTGTATGGATGTGTCTGGCTCAAGGCTGATGAGCGTCAACCTTTGGCTTGGGTTGCTGTCTCCCGAGCCTGACTCACCCTTTGTCAACTGCTGGGCACTGCTGTTTACCTCACCCCATGCCATGCACTGCCCGCCCCCCCATCCCCCCCTCCCTTGCCCCCATTCCTATGATTGATGGGATGGGGGTATGGGAGGGTCTGCAGGTACGCAAACTGCTGTGGAGCTGCGCAAGCTTTCAAGTCTAAACCTGCCGAAGCAACACCATCATGAATGCTGCGAGCACACACAGGCGACTCAGGTATCCAGCTTAACCTGTTACTATGAAGTACTCTCGGAACATCAGCCACATTGAGCTCTTCTCAAGCCAATCATGTGTCTGACTTGTGGATGCAAGGCATCGCACCCAAAGATCGGGCTGTCGCATCATCATGTACCTGTATTGCCTCGCAGCAAGTCGTTCTGTCAACTCACTTCCTGTCACATCACTTCTCGCCCCCATCGGCTACCCATCATTGTTTAGAAGCGATGCGTTAAAGACCACTTCCACTGCTTCTGCTAAGAATATTTTTGTACTTCTTCATGCGTTGCAGGTGGTTGCGAGGTGTACATCGTCAGCTCCAACGCTCCGCATCTACAAACCCTCAAGCCGCCACACCCCCGTCGCCGCAACTTGAAGTTCTCGCGGTCTGCGGATAATCTGCGCACGTGCTGCTCCGTACCAAGGCACCGTCCAGACGCTGCCCCTGCGGGCGCGTTCACCAACAACATGGCTCCAAATGCATCAGACGGACAGGCAAGTGGCTTCAACAACTGACCAGTATCTAGTCCAGCTCAGGCGGTTCTTGCTGCATCAAAGTGTCACAGGCGTCTGAAATGCGCAAACAAGCTTTCTGAATGCCTTCGTGGAGGACAGGCCTGCCGTTTTTCCAGGTCTGCGAGGTGAATTCGTTGTGCACAAGTAGTAGGTGCTGCTGAGCAGCAGAAAACTGCACAAAATTGGCACTTTTTCAGAAGGAGACGGCATGTTCACCACCGAACATGGCAAACCAGGGACGAGAAGGACTGCGTCCCCTATAGGAGCATCTACCAGTAGGTAAATCACAGCACACGGCCTACAGTATTTGCATTCGTTGAAGGTCTGGTTTGCAATGGATGTGAGCAGCGGTTTGCGTGCATCGAGGCAGCTCAGGAGCGTAGCCGGCGCAAGCAGTGGAGGTGTACGGCACATGCTCTCACGTAAGGTCAGTGAGATGGAGACACTAAGAGGTGTGAAGTGACTCGCCCATGTCGGTGAGGTAAAGGCCTCGGCCCCTAGGTCGACTGAGTTCCCAGGTTTAACGGAGTGTGAGTCCTAATTGAGGCTGTCTTGTGCCAGCCCTACGGCTGGTACAGTATCCGAAGTCTCACTGAGCAAGGTAAGTAATTGTAGAAGGCTGTCTCCGTGAACAGGAAGAAGAAGATTCTGAGCAGGTACGTACACAGAGGCACCAAGCGCTGGTCTGAATGGAGTAAACATAAACAGGCAATGTGGCCTGCGCAACAAACATTTTGATCAATAAGTGGAGTGCTGTTGGAAGTGGTGCTGAACCAGGAATTCAGCAGGAGAGCAGCTTACAAGGAGACTTTAACCCAGAAAAGAAAGGAGGCAGAAACGTTGTGATGGCCCACGGATATACAGCAGGAGAGCAGCCAGGAGGAGACTTCACACCCAGGTAAGCAGCACTTGTTTCTCACATATGCATCATGGGAGACGCTGGCACTGCCAAAGTGACCCTTGCCAGGTACGCTTCATGGCCTGCAGTAGCGTCCGCCACCAGAACTACTCTGGCGACGGACCCCCGTACGTACGTATGGGGAGGACACATCGCGGGCACTTGCTGCTGTCTCTGGAAGAGCAGGTCGTGCGCCTATCCTGAGGCGCGCGACAGCCCGGGAGTGCGGATGATAGCATCTCTACGTTTGCGGCTGCCAGCTGGCTGTGTCAATGTGTCGCGGATGTAAGTGACGTGTGCGCAAGCGCGGAACTGCACGTCGCTGTTCGTGCCATTCTTAGCTCAACCTCAGATCAGTAGTTAACGCTACCGTCTGACGTCACGTGACGCGTCGTCGTGGGGGGCTTATGCGCAGTCTTATGATATGGATGTGTCTGGCTCAAGGTCATGAGCGCCAACCTTCAATTTGGGTTGCTGTCTCTCGAGCCTGACTCACTCTCTGTCAACTGATGGGCACTGCTGTTTACCTCACCCCCATGTGCGTTGCCCCCCCTTCCCCCCTCCCTTGCCCCTGTCCCTATTCACTGATGGGATGGGGATACGGGGAGGGTCTGCAGGTGCATACACTGCTGCGGGGGCTGCAAAGGCTTTGGAGTCCACATCTGCTGAAGCAACACTATCATCAAGTCTGCACCTACACCAGGCGACGCACCTCCGTCAGCTTCAAGCCGGACTCCATACAGCCATCATGCTTTAACGGAGTACATGCCAGCACGAGCATATCTTGCCTTTCAAGGATGTTGGCGGCACGCATGCAGCGAGCATTGGCATCTACTTATGTCGAGCTGAGATACAGAGGCTGCTGCGACTCCCAAGGGCGGATGCTGCTGCGACCTCCACGGTGCAGCAGCGACGGGCAGCGAAACGAGGTAAAATAAAGGGTGGACCCCTGCCACTGCGTGAAGCGAGCCTTCACTTGGTTCTTTCAATGGCAAAAGCTTTGCACCTTTCTTGTGCTGGGCAGCTGCTGACTGCACGGCATGCCCCTGATGTTCTGCTTACGCTGTTTGTGCTTTTGAACACACCGGGCTTTGCATTGCCTCTTCATTCCTAATGTGCGCAATGCGCACGTGTATGCTGGTCAAACTTATCTGTGGGGAGACTAGAAATCATGGTCATAGACTGCTCATTTGGCTGTGCAGAGCTCGTTTAGCACTGCTTGCAAGCAAGTACAACATGAAGCTCAAGCACACACACACGTGTTGACCGCAATATAAAATGTTGCAACATGCGCTTGTGTGCATCGCGGCGGTAGGCGTAGGTAAACACTGCTGTGCTCACCTACAGTAGCACTGCTGCGCTACCTGCAGAACGCGCACTGATTACATGTCATCAGCTTGCACTTCATGTTTGTATGCGCTTCTACTTCTATGCAAAATCATGTGAACAGGATAAGGGTAAGTATCGCTGTGCTTACATGCAACGGTTCAAGGTTGTGTTCCTTGTGCCTGGTTTTTGTCTGATGAGCTACTGTGATGGCAAGCTGAATGAGACTCATACGCAAACATCCGAAAACCGTTCCTCAGGGTTCAGTGCCCACCACTGCATGCAAAGGTGACGGTACTGAAGACCTGTGTGGCCGATCAGCCATTCAGACAAGGCCCCTCGTGTTCACACGGAGTGCAGACACGGAGCAGTGCGCCCAATGCACGCCATCTTCTTGCTGACATAGAAGCAACTTGAATAGTTCATTGCACAGGTATCAGGGCTGGCGTTGTGGATCACATTGGTCTGGTGTCACTGCATTTACCTAGGGTTGGGGCTCTTGAGGCACCAGGCCGTTTTTGCAGATGTTTTGTGTAATATCTGGTGGGTGGTAGGTGTCCTTGCTGGCCAGTGGAGGGCATCTTGTGGACTGCAGAGGCCTGTGTAACTGCACAGACCTGCACTGGACGCAGTTCAACTGGCATCGCTGTCGCTGCTTCTACCCTTGCTAGTAGCGTGGGGGGCTCGTTGGAGCCTGTATGCCTATTCTCCATCAATGCAGTGATGGTCTCTGGTGCGCGGAGGTTTGGCAGTAGAGTATGTTCTTGCTAGCCATTGGACATCTTGTGATGCAGAGGCCCGCCGCACCATGACCATCCATTGCGGGCATGTTCTGAGAGAATAAACTCGCGAAACGCTTGAAGTTCAATTCATACGGAGGCCCGCTTTTTTGCTTGCATTCGGATCGAATGAAGCCTGAGAAGGCCTCATCCTGCTGCAGGGGCTGTACCGCTCTGCAAATACCTGCAGTCCACACGTGGCACAGAGACAAATGTTGCTGCCTGTCCACAGCTCAAAGTCGGCAGCAGCAGCCTGACTCTATCACCCCCTCTACTACAGCGACGTCGGAGGCGGCGATAGCGGCGGTGGTCCGTGCGACAGTAGTGAGAAAAAGGAAGCGGATAGCATGCGGGCTAGCGGCGATTGTGGCTGCGGGAGCCTTGGGGTGTCTGGGACTCCTGCGCCATTCCGAGGTGGCTCTGACCTCTGCAACACCAGCATCTGCTGATCCGACTTGCACAAATGGTGTACCCAGTCAGGTACATCTGAAACATATTTATAAATGAACGATGACGTATATGTCAGCCTCACAGCGCTTCGCGTGCACAAGTCTTAGCTCGTCCATGCGGGCACACACGCGTAGTTGCCGACAGTGCTACTGTTGTCTAAATCTGCAGTGCTCTTTGTAGCCAGCAAATTATTGGTCGTACTGAATGTTCTGCATGGATGCGCTGCTTTCAAAAAGCTTCAACTGCTATTTGGGGGTCTGAAGCACTTGAGGCCCTCCTGACCTTGTACTCATGCGCTTGTCATTACGATGGTCTACGAAAAACGTGTCACCCATGCAATGCGGAATGGACCTGTCAAATCCGGAATGCATGCACATAATGTGTAAATATCTTGCGCAACGCAAGCCAGAACTGCCCATTGTTGACATGCCACACCTTTCCCCGTTGCCAATGTTCAATGATGTGGCGCACTGCAGGATGCAGCGACGTGCTGCCCTGCCACCTGTGCGACTTGCCAAACGTTGGGCCAGGAGTGCGGGTAAGTGATGAAGTAGTATCTGAAATACATTCTTCAGCATTGCCAATTCGTGCATGCAGTCTTGTGCTGAACAATGAGTGGTATGATTGGCCTACATGAAGGTGTAGTGGTGCACAACTTACAGGCATGAGAATTTGACGATGCAAGAGCAGCGCGGGAAATTGTCATTCGAAGTTATGTGTAGCAAGGGACATCAGCAGTGACACCTGGAGTAGACAAGGAATTTTAAGCAACATCAATCATTTGCAGCAATCAGAGCGTGCAACCTCAGGGCAATTCAGTTGATCTACTGTGGGATCTTGCGTGACCTCAATCAGAAGTACTGTACATGAGTGCCACACACAAGTGTCGTGAATGCTTTTTGGAGTATTAAACAGCGTTCGCAGGCAATAAAATTGCTGACGAATGCTGGCGTGCATTTGTTGCAGGTCACTGTCTGACTGCTGCATTGATCATGGAGCGTTGCCATCTTGTGAGGACGGCCCTGCCCCCTGCGCGGTGCAGTCCGATCCGTACTGTGTGAATAGTATATTATCAAAGGTGAGCTCACGTATGTGGTGTAGGACTGGTCAATTCATTCTAGTGCAGCCGGCTAACCACATATCGTGCGTGCACTGCTGACACTGAGGAGTTTTGACAAAGCATGCCTGCATTGCAGCTTCACACTAGAAATTGCTAACCGAGCATACATTGATTGAAGCTTGGACGCCTGCATTGCCTACATATAGGCATGTCTCTTCATTGAAGTTGTTTCACTTGATATCTTTGGCCGGAACATATTTGAAGCTTGTCAGATTTGCATCGTGCAGCTGTCATTTGTGCTGCACAAGCCAATGGCAACTGGAAGCTGTGACTTTGCTTGATATGTGTGCTCATGGGCAAAAGCAAGGGACTTTGTACGTCTGGACTTGTATTTATAAAGGCCCAACTTTGTACCTACAGCTGCTTGGGGGTGCCATCAAGCAAGCGGATTGTGACGCTTTGTGTGATGCTGTTTGCACAGAGGACGCCAGCATCGCTGCACGGCCTGCAAACTTCAGCCCTCAAACCCCACACACTGCAACTCTGCAAATACATGCACAAAGCATATGCATACCTTTGCATATACGTGCATATACAACGCTTATTTCACAGTAGCTGAAAACTTTCATAACCATAATTTATGCACTATACACGATGCCTTAGCCAGCATTTGCGCACATGTTAATTCATGCCTCTGCTTCTTCTTCTCTTGCGCACTCACAGGACGCGCAACAGTGCTGTCACCGCGGCTGCACGACCTGCGGCAAGACGGCCGCGTACTGCGAGGCGGATCCGTTTGGTCCGCAAAACTGCTGCGTCGCCAACATCTCCGCACAGGCCCCTTCCTGCCTCGACTCCGTCGCTCCCTGCAACATAGACCCCTCCACGTGAGTCTGTGCTGATGTTGCAGAGGGCGCAGCAGTCGCAGGCTGCGCAGGTACATCTGAGCAGACTGACCTCATTTCTGAGGCATGGAACAGACGCCACGAGAAGTGCTGTCAATGGCATCAACGGGGTGTAACACTTTGATGACCAACAAACAAGGTCTTGATATAGTCTTTTTGCCTAGGCGTGCGTCACGTGCACGCGTGCTAACACAGCAGGCTGTGTGCTGGGGGGCGCAACACGGCTGCGCGGGAGCTATGCACACATTGCACTACAAGTTGGCCGCAGTTGGCTTCAGACGCCAGACCCGCGCATTGGGCATTTCGTAAATGGTCCTCGTTGAAAACACCCCTGCATGAGCACTGGTGAGATCGTGGCCTTGAAAGCCTCAAGAGGGATTGGATGTCTGTGCGTGCCAACAGTCTTTTACAGCAGCATAATCAGTGCCTCATGAGTATACGCACTCTATGTCGGCACAGCGATGAAACCACCAATCCAATGTGAGTGCTCATGCAATGTGTGTGCGTCGTTCATGCGCGAGGGCAGATTTACCGCCCAGGACCCATCGCCAGTGAGGCGTGCCACTACGGTGGGCGTGCACGTGTACGATGATGGCAACATGCTCCAAAACATCACCAACCGCGAGAGCGCGTACGGCGTGAAGATAGACTCCATTCTGCTGTTCCAACCGGTGCTGGTAAGTGAGTGTATGTGTCATCGTACGTGCGGATTGTGCACTTGAAGTATATCTTGCAGTTTTGGGGCAATCATTGTGCGCGTTGACCCTTGCAGCAACTTCAGGTGGCAAGCGATGGGATGTTCTTGGTGACAGCAGGTCTTGTGCCACTGTAACACCACACATTCAGCTCAAACAACATCAGCTCCTAGTTTGTCATACTTCAAGTACTTAAAACCAAGGCGCTGTATGATTCAATAAGCCATGCTGCATGCTGCGCACATTGTCTTTTGCAACTTTGCGAAGCCTGTCACACCCGATGCTGCGAGGAGAAAAAAACGCAAGTGATTTGCTGAATGCTTTCAGGCTTTCAAGAGACATGCTCCAATTCGCTGTCAGCATCTACGATGACATGCCCTTCGATGACCCACAGTGTGACTCACTGACGCTCTGTCGCGCAGTCGCTCAAGTGGTCCTACCCGAAGAAGTACCTGGATGCCGGGAGAAAGGTGGACCTGGTGGTGGAGTTCGTCACCAGCACGCCCAAGTACTCGCCGCTGCTGTACGTACATTATTCACTTCCGCTTAAGGGGCGGAAACCCTACGGAGTACGAAAGAAAAAAGAAGTGCAGCTCTTGTGCGCGTGTCAAGCGTGTGCTCACACGCATTTGTGAGCGCAGCTGAACACAGTCGCTACTTGAAGTTCAACTGTCAAATGGTCACTGACCGCCAGGCCAACTACAGTGTACGCTGTACGTACCTGCCCCAGCAGCAGTGCTCAGCACACGTGCTCAATTGCCCAGTGCTACATGTAGCCCAGTGTGTACCGATGCTAGCTGTCGCCGTACCATACGTGCATGTGCGCCTGCGAGTGGAACGAACAACATGGCGGATTGTGTCACATATGTAATCATGGAGTAGTTTATGGCACCTCTGAAGGACATGTGCAATGATTATAATGATTCTGCATTGCGGTGGAGGTATGCTTCGCCTCTAGACCTTGCCATGATTGCCAGCAGATATCCATGCACCTGCTCGGAGTTGTATGCTCAAAAGGTCGCAACGCAATGTGTGGCAATGCCTCCAGCTCACAGTTGTGAGCTTCATGCATGTGAGAATATGTTTTAAAAGCATAGCGGGACAAGCTTTGCTGTTGATGTCAGCCACTTCCACCGTGCACCTCGCCATATTGTTCTTGTGGCTGAACATTCTGGCGAAGAACTTGTTGGTGCTGTTGGTCATGAACAAAGCGCAGTTTCTTTCTGAGTGTCGGCAACTGCCTAAGCATCAGCTGCGCCCCCAGCGGTAGGCTTGAGAGGGCAGCGGCAGTACAGGTTCAGATCAGGAGTGAGGCCGAACTGCTCGTGCATCAACACAATGTTATACTGCTACTAGCAGTAGTGGTAGCGGCAGTTGCGTGGGGTAGAGATGCACTTAGGCGCACCCTGAGTGCGCTGGTAGCCAGTTGCTGACGGTGTGATGTGCTATACTGTGCATACTCTATGTGATGTATGTCATGTCATGCATTTTTGCCCCTCCAGCAAAAATAAGTGAAGTACTTGGCTGAACTTGCGACGCACGCCTACACCTGCCTTTATGCTCTGCCGCTCCTGTGCAGCAATATTACCGATGGAGACTTTGACCCAATCCTCACAGGCTTTGGGACATCTGCGGCAAAGGATGGCAGGGACATCAACTTGAGGTTGCTGCACGAACTCAATGGTAAGGCTGTACCTGTATGACAATCATGATGCCAACGAGCGCAAGTCTGCAGTACCAGTTGTCGAGCACTGCTTTTGGTGATTGCATCTATGTAGTATTACGCCTGCAAGTGAACCAGCAAATGGCAGCAGGAGATGAGGGTGCAGATACTACACACAGGGATCCTGCACGGCACGCAGAACATGTACGATGTACACGAGTGTGTCTCAGAATCTTGTTGGTACCTCAGGATCAACTACACCTTGTGCCGGTGTTGAGGTCTCACCACTTGCAACGGCAGCAAGGGCTAAATTGCACTATTGCTCGAGACTTGATGCAGGCGCTCAGATCTTGTTGACTGTCTAAGTCAGAATCAAACAACCTTGAGCGCTGACTTTGAGGGGAAAGATGATGCTCATGCAGGGTGCCCCCGTTGCCGTAACATGAAGTTATTTCTTTGCATGCAACATATGCCAGATTTTCTCCCTTGCACATGGTATTCATCATGAAATTATGATGGTGGTAGAACTGATTGGATAGCAGACGAACCTGAAAGCGTGAGAGCTGCTGATGTAACACAGGAAACGAATGTGCTTCATAAATGCGCTCATTGCAAATGTGGTGTGGTGCAGAGGTTGGAGGGCTACCATGGCACAGCGGCGCAGGCCACAGGCCGCCCATAAAGACTCATAGCTGGAAAAAAGCTCTACTGATACTAGTGCTGGTACCAGACAAGGTCTGCGCGAGGGTACCTTGAATGCCCTCCTACTTGCCAGACGTTGCCATGCAAATGCTGCCAACACTGGATCCTGCGCTACCCCCGAGAGGTGTATTGTGCATTGCAAACGCCTGATACTCCGACATGTCCTTGTATGGCTTTGTGCACTTTATGAAAGTTCAACTTGTCGCACGAGACAGCGCAGGACCGTACACTGCCTGTGGTGTCTCCTGACATGTCTTGTCTTTTTTCTCAACTCCGATGTGGCTACCATTCAGGTGACTGGTATGCCTGGGGCGCGCTGAAAGCCAACAATTCGGCCGCCATGTTCAAGGCCGCCTTCGTGCACGTCGTGACCGTCCTGCGCGCCACCGGCGCTTCAAACTTGAAGATACAGATATCATACGCGGCCAAGAACGCTCAGAACAGCCCCATTCCGCTCAAGGAGTTCTACCCTGGCGACGAGTGGTGCGATCAGGTGAACATGAAACTTGAAGTAGTGACGCTCCATTCATGCAAAGGCGCCCCTGAGCGTTGGTCATCAAGGTGGTGCTTCATGGTGTGCGCTAGAGGCATGATATAAAGTGCACTGGAAGCGGAATTGAACATGTGGCAAGGGGAGCATGACACCATAAGCTATGAATGCACTTCACACATCTGTCAAACATGTCATGCTCTAGCTTCAGAGTAGGGGCCTGCACTTCAAGCGACCTGCATACTTGCGCCTGAACTTCAAGTGTAACAGAGCGCATATTAACAACGTCACGCGGTGCACTGCCATGCCTTGAGACAGGTGTGTGTGGCGGCATACAACACCTGCGGACTTACGTATCCTAACAACAGGCCACTATCCGACATTATCAACACGTGGTACTACCAGGTCAGGTGCCGTGCGTGTGCAAGCTGGCAATGCCGTTTAGATTGATCGTCAACGAGCATGGAGGCTCACTTTGTCACAAGGTGTCTGCAAAACTTGGGTAGCAAGCGTCAATCGCCTGGACAATTCGCACCCTAAGCGCGAATTTATAATAAGCGTGTGCAAGCATGTGCGGGAGCTTGGGGCCCAGTCATCAAGATGAGGGTCGTCGTTCATGACAGAACATTCTGAAGAGTGTGACGCCCATTGCAGTCACCCTAGCCCTTGGTGTTTGATCGCTTGTTGCTGTTGCTGGCACATGCTGGCACATGATGCCAGCTCAGCTGGCACAGCAGAACGCACGAGCTGTCTGCCTAAGCGGCAACGCCCCGCCGTTCTGATTTTGGCGCTGAATCTGCCTATTCTACTTGTGCATCTCTGCTACTGCAGGTTACGGCGTTTGCAAACAAGAGCATCTGTCTGGCCGAGATGTCAAGCACACCGCTCTGTAATGGCAAGGTGGGCAAATGTCACAATCCAGTTGAGAGTCTGAGAGGATGTCTCAAGCGCACCTTTTACTAATGGTGGCTTTGTGTAATACTCGTAGGTTAGTAAATCACAGTGCACTCATGTATGTTGAATCTTACTAGAGACTTACGCTGATGAACTGCCCGTTGTATTTTACGGAAAGAGAAGACCATGAATCATTCTGCATGCTGCCTACTGCGCTAAATGGGTGCCCCACGTGCATTCCACTTCTCCCCTCATTGAAATACTGTCTGGGTGCCGAGCTTAGCAAGTGTGGAATGCATGTGTACTGGGTCAAACACGAAATTCATATCTGGGCAACAAGCGCTTGTGCAAGGTCGAGATTAATTCCTTTTAGGCCTTGGGGGCAGGGTCACCTCCGCATCACAACACACAACACACAAACGAACGCTCAGGTTCTTGGATGCATGGCTTCATGCAGGTTGCCTGGATTAGCGATGCGTGGACAAAGATGGCCAGCACATACACGCAGGTCACCGCAATAGACTGGTTCTTCGAGAACGTCCCAAGCCAGAACAAGACCTGGGACCTCATGAGCCAGGTAAGCACGCTCACAAAAAAAATTCAAACGTGCGTTGCACCCCATGTAGGTTTCCAGTACATTGTGTACTTGCTAATTGATTCTCGCTGGGGGAGCAAAAAGGTCCCAGATGTGGATGTCAAGGCTGCCACCAGAATGTGACTTGTGACGGCTTGAAAAATGTCTCAACGCACATTGAAATTGGGTTCATTTGCACCGAGTACGTAAACGTAGAGCGCTGCCGTGAGAGCGGAGCGTATTCATGCTATTTTTGTGCCCTATGTGGCATTAGCAGTAACATAGCACTGATGGCGGCTAGCCGACCTGGTTGGACCTGCCTTAACTGCGGCCATGAGTCTACACATGTAAAGTTCAACTGGTGATTGAGAGCTGCAACACTCATATGCTGTCGAAGTACTGTGCAGAGCTTCAGATCTAAACGCAGGATGTTTCGTATAGGATTTAGCACTTCACTTCCTCTTCTTGTGCTGCCTGTACCATCTGAATATTTCAGCAAGTAGCCAAGGACAGCATTTTCATATCACAGCGTTGCTCCTGCGCACTATTCTGGTTCAGCCCAGCAAAACAACAATCAGGCTCAGAGCAGTGTGTGCTTTGGTCATCTGCTGTTCAGCATTCATTCAATGATGTGTGCTGCTTGCAATGGATTATGACATGCTGCATGTCATCGTCAACTGTTGACTGCAAGCCACCTACTGGCCCTAACATACCCTGCACGACGCCACCTACTGGTCTTGAAATTACATCAGGGGGGTGAAAAGGTTTTTTGCGTCATGTGCCTTCAACATCAAGTCATCAAGTCAGCAAGACATGGTGGCGCAGTGCACTACTGCGGAGAGTGGCTGTGCGCTGGGCTGTTCCTCTCACCACCAAGTACCTGATGACCGCACGCCCCCTCGTCGTTTGTGCAGGACGAGGTTGACGCATGGACGACTGGCCTCAAAGATGTCAGGGGCACAACGGAGCTGGTGCTACCATGATGATCAACGCAGCTGCGGCCTCCCCTGAACATTCCATCCTGATGGCCGCATTTCGGATTGTTGTGCTAGAGTTGGAGGTTGCGTCCCACATGCTGCTGTTACATTGAAAGCGAGCGCGATTCTTAAAGACTGTTGTGGGGGGCAACGTCAGTTATTGAGAGCATGGCCAGGCCCAAACGCAGCTTCCCATGCTGCTATTGTTGGTGTCAGTGGCTCAGTTCGCGTGTCTGCGCCATTGTGCATTGTAGACGTCGTGTCAGGCGCACGCAGTCAAAGCGGCGAACCCCGCACGGACAAGGTGGATGCTCCTGTTTATGGCACAATGTTGGTGGTGTGTCGCCGGCCATGCAGAGCGTATTATGTCCGAGCCACACAGCGTTTGCGACGATGGCAGTGGCTCAACAACAGGCTACACACATGCATGCGTACACACATGAACTCTCTGCAGCCATTATGATCCGTGTTTTGTGTCCGTGCTGCAAACAGCAGTGCTTGGAAGATTTCGCTGCGGGTGGGCGGTCGTCGTCGTTGCGCTGCGCAAAGTGTGTAAATCATGCAGCACGACTGCAATTGCTGTCAGCATTGGAGTGTATCGGTGCACTACGCGCACATAGATCTGGTGTGTGTATGTGCCACCAGCTGGCCGTCTGTTGGAGTACTGCTCTTGTGTGCAGTCATTGCATCGTTGGTGGTGACATGAATGACCAGCTCATGTGTCCTTAATGACCTGAAGTTCAGGTGATATGGCGCACATTGCCATTGAGGTGCACCAGAAGCATTTGATCTGTATACGGCATGGATTGTTATTGCAGCCAGTAACTTGAAGCAAAATTTTACGCAGAAATCAGGGAGCGGCAACACCACTTCTTCCTCTGATGATGTGGATGATCACCTCAGATCTGCTGTCAACACAGACAGTGAGCGTGCAGTAGAGCGCGTCAGAAGAAATTGAAGACCTACTGTGCGAAGCAGGTGTCAGCCGCCCCCGTTGCGTCACAATCACACCCTTGGTAGCAACAGGAACATGTGGCTCTGCTACTTGCAAAAGGCGCACGCGGTGCAGGCAGATTGGCTTGGCGCAGGAGGGTGGTCAAAATGTGGTGGTGAGTTGGGGGGGGGGGGAGAGGGGGCGTGGCCCAGATACAACTTCAAATACTTCTTGAAGTAGGTGACTTGCACATGCTTCATGATGAGATTGTGGCATGTCATGCAGCTTGTCAATGAGTACTTTGGCGGCACCGTGGCTTCAAGCGGTTTTGTAGCTTCCAAAAGCAGGGGCATGCAATAAAATACTGCGGACCAATCATGTCTTGATGTTCAATTGTGACATGTTGTATGAACTACGGCAAAATGTCACAGTGTTGTAGTTCAATTTCAGCAATTTCAATGGACGTGCAGCGATTGCGATGAATGTTAAAATGATCTAGCATTAACACGTTGGTTCTGGGAGGATTCTCGGGTTTCGACTTCCCAAACCGCTCCAATTAATGTTTTTGGCTCCTAAATTAATAATTCAACTGAAAGAATGAAGGAAGCGCCTTACCAGTATTCTGGTGGAAAGAACTCCCTTTGAAATGCTGTTCTGAACATGCGTTGCTTGTGTGCAGAACAACAGACGTGCATGCACAACAAAACACAAGAACAGATTGGAAGTGGGCCCACAGCACAAATAGTGCTCGCGGCAGGACGCTACATTGAATGATTCAATTGAAGAAATGTGAATCTCTTTGTGGGATGAGTGCCGAGTATGATCAATTTTCAATGCATGCGGTCGGTGAAGAAACAAAGAGAGGCCAACAGCCCACCCTGGCGCGCAACAGTGAAGGCGTGCGCAGGCACAACCTGAATGCTGCTGCTCAAATAGTGCTGCTCAGTGGCATGTACATGGTACAGATTGAGCTGTTTGAGGACACTGGCACAGTGGCGGCGGCATGCAGAGCAGCTGCGCGCATGTGCAGCAGCCTGAAGTTCTGCACTGCTTTCAAGGTTGGCGACCGAGCGTCGGATCATGCAGGTGTGTCTGACGCATCTGTGAAAAGTAGAAGTTGCCTACATGTGCCGATCACGATGTCCTGACTCAAACGGGTGACTCGGGGTGGGACCTCGCATCTACAGCTGCGTCTCGGGGAAGACATCAATGATGTGAACTGGAGGGGGAGGGGGTATTCTGCCTAACAGACGTGTGCGTCTTTGGCAATATTGACCTCGGAGAGCAGCTGACCCCATCCACAAGGGGGGGACTTTTTCTCGGGAAAGAGTTGGCTCAGGTCAAGCAGCGGCCACAATAAACCCGACAGGTACCCACGCTACCGGTTGCCACCAGCCTCACAGCTCGTGTGAACGAGCACTGCCCCCACTGGTGAACCCAGTATCATGGCCGTGCGCACTGCGCAAGACTATAAGGCGGAGGAGATCCACCGGTTCAGAAAAAAGGGCATGCGCCGCAGACGCAGTGCTTGGCTATGGGGAGCGCATCGGGACAGTTCCTGGAGAGCGATTCTTGAATCCCAGACTCCAATAAGTTCTGCGCGACAGCGTGCGCCAACACACATAAGCGCATGCAGAAAGGACAGAGAGCAACGATACTGAGTGCATCGCGATTGAGGCTGCAAGACAACCTTCATGTGGGCAGTCCATTGCACATTTTGTGCAGCGGCAGCAACATGTTGCAGCAGAAGCAAGGTCAATGAAGCGCGCAATCGACCAACATTCAAAGCCTAGTACTTCAGAAGGACGCCCTTATAGTGGTTGGCGTGCATAGCTTCGGCCTTGACCTCACCAGTCCCAGCAACACACCAAGCAGCGGTTCCAGAGTATCCATGTTGTTGCACTTGTGTACTGGTATTTATAGCGGCCCCAAAGTGCGCTTGAATTTCTTTCTAAACTAGTTGTTGTGCTTGAGATGACTGCTGCAGAAGGTGACTTACCGATTCTCCTCCAGGCAGCTGATGCACACCGAACACGTCGCCGCCGTTGAGCTCTGTGAACTCCGGGTCCCCCGCCTCCATTGCAAATGTGGATGCCACGTCAATGTCGGGGACATTGTAGCTGCAGCAATAGTTTTAGACCAACGTCACAAGTGACCGTGGCGATATGACATGGCGCTTGCGAATACCGCAGACTCGCTTTGGAAATTCAGAGTACATGAAAAATTATCAGACACGCCTACAATGATGTTACCGTAATTTACATCATGTGAATCATTGTATATGATTTGCTTTTGCAGGTGAGCACATATCAGTGCCGTGCATTATGTCAACGAGTCGAAGAAAATGAAGCTATGACGTACCACACACATTTCTTTTTTAAAATTACTGGCGACCCGGGATGGAGTGGAAACTGGGGAGCTGGGGCTAGAGAAAGGAGGCTTACCCTCTAGTATATGGCAAAGCTACAGGGTCAGACAAGACTCCGTCTGCGACGCTGCTGCTCGTAGGTGAGGAATGGAAACTTACGGATAGCTCGTGCTAAACAACCTGGAGCCTTCATGTTGCCGCACGAATGGTTTGAAACCTGCTCATCACCTTCTGCACGTATGGACTTGTATTTATAAGGGCCCAAGGGAGGCCGGGTTGCCTCTGCAATCGAAAAGCTTGCGTCAACGCAGCAGCTTAGTCTGCGCTGTGCCCTAGGAGTTTGGATACCGGCGCCGAAACACAGCCCAGCATTCGCGCTCCACGTGTGTATGCCATGATGCGCTCCGCCAACTCCCGCGCCAGCGATATGCTGAGCTCAATGTGGATCTGACGCTTAGCTAACCCGGCCTTGCGTAACACATCTGCCTTCCCCCCCCCTGAGCACAGTGCTGAGTGCATTGCCAACTCCTTAACAAAAAGGCTTGTCTGCTTGCCCAGCCGTCCGTACGACTCCTGCACGAATGGCACAAAAGCCCAAGATGACGTCAAGGTGCCGGTGTGGTGCTTGACCTTCGCGTCCTCCCCCACCCCAGCAGCATAGCCGTCCGTGTTCGAGGCATTTGTTTTGCCTGTCAGGTACGAGCTCGCTGTGGGCGCGCGCACACTTGTGTCTAGCACTATTCCCTTGTTACGGTATGCACTGCTAAAGTGCAGACACCCTGGGTCAATGACTGTGTCCGCCCGATACCCCGGTACCTTGAAGACGCTAGCGTCCTCATTGCGGACAATAGAGACATGGTGCTGTCTCAAGATGCGCTGTAGGCACCGCTTTTGGGCAGTGTGTGTCGCGTTGTGCCCCCGTATGTGCTGGCTGGGGCAGCTGATCGCATGCGTGGAGGTGGGGCTCACGTCACTGCACCGCCATGGGCACACCTCGCCCTGTATGCCCCACCCGTCTATAAAGATCGCAACCAAAATCATCGTGGCTGCTGCCATACTGGACATGGGCGCCGCACCCGGGCGTTCATTGGCAGCGGGTGGCACGCTCATCCACGCCATTGCCCCGGACGCACGCTGGCTGCGCAGCTGCGCCAGGACCCGCGCGCTAGCCTGTTGGCGGCGGCGGCTGGTGTCACGCGAGTCACCAATAAGTGTAGCCTGCGTCGGCTTGCCCACGGCACCAGCCGAGGCAGCCTCTAGGTCCTCCACCAGGCAGTCCTCGTATTGACGTCAAAGAACATTTAAAAGGCCGGCTTGTAGTCCGTGCGTGAAGTGACCGCGCCGGCGGCGGGGCACTACCTTCCTGCAGATCTCGTCAGCATAGGCCTCCCAGTCGTCGTCGTCGTCCTCCTGCCCGCCGCTGCAGCTGCTTTCTTCCGCGCTAGTTTGTGTTTTAGCGGGCGTGGAAGAGGCAGCCGCGGCAGCGGCTTGAGGGCCAGGTACGGTCGCCGCCGCAGCGGCCGCCTCGGCGCCAGGCACAATGCCGTGGGTGTGTGGGGCTGGCTCAGTGGTCCCCGTCTCCGTGACGGCAGTTGCGGCGTAGATCGCTTGCACCGCAGTGGGGAGCGTCGACGCTGCGGCCGTCGTATCTGCTGCCCACCGTAGCAACGATGCTGGGAGCTGCTCGGCCACAGCTGTGCGTGATTTTTCGCCGCCATCAGCTGTCAGCGCTCGCGTAGAGCGTCGCACGGCCTAGATGATTGGCGGCAGTCCCTGGTCCTCGCGTATTGCGCATGAGTGCTGCGCGAACCAGGTAACTGCGCCGTGTTCGTCAGTGCCGAGTCTCAGGGCCCCTGCTGCCACAGTGGCATGAATTATTGCAGGCCGCAGTGTTGTGCATGCCTGGGCCGTGTATGCGGCTGGTGCCAGTAGCCCCAAAAGCGGCATGCCCAGACCGCCTCGTCGCTCCGGCAACCGTGACGCCCGCAGTGGCACTGCGATGTCCGTGAGTTCTGGCGGGCCCAAGCGCGGCAATAACAGCACGCTGCCACTGCTGGCTACCTCATTGTCACCAGCAGTGCAGGCGGCCAGCAGGTGTGACTTCATGACTGCCGCGGTAGCGCAGCCGTGCAGGTGCAGCATGCGTTCTGCACTTACGCGCATTCAAGAGCGCTGTTATCAGCTGCTGACCTCCTGTGTTGGGCTACCAGCTGGAGCTGGCCTACCGAACACGTGTGAGCTTTCCACACTGAACACCCATGCCTTGAATGCTAAAAAGCCTGCACACAGAAGACTTTGGCCCTGTGGATATGGCAGCACTGTCTGACTCGTGGCCAATTGCTGCAGCAGCGGCAACCAAGTTTATTGGTGGAAGGCACTGGCGGCTCACCATACCTTGTCATCTACAGCTCTTAGACTACCATCTTTTAATTTGCTTCCTGATAACTTGCTTCCTGATAAGCAACGTCATGAAGACGTGGCAGTGAGGGTTTGATGGAATACTGTTGTGGTGACCAGAGTAAGCAAAGAAGTGCAGGCAAGTGCAGGCAAAGCTAGAGCAAGCACCAATACTGACTGTTGCCCGATTTCAATTGTGGTGGCGTGGTGGACGTGCATTAAGGCATGCATTACTTGAGCGGCAGGCGCGCGGTGCAGCAATGTGCTCACTTTCTTTCTGTGCCAACTTTATTCACATGAGGCCACATCAAGACAAGGCGATGCCCCCCTGTATGATTTGCCACCAGTGAGCATGCGGTTGGCGCAGCACGTGCAGGCGGCATCAGGCATTTGCTTCAACACGCACAAGTCGTGCGGCAGTTTCCTTGAACAAGCACCGGTTGGTGGAGCAAGGATGACAACCATTCAGGCTTGTGATACATGCCCTATGGCTTCAGGCAGGTTGTGGAAGTAGTCAGCCTTGCTGAGCAGTGCGATGGTGATCGATGGCCATGGGTGACGCGACAGCACGGTAGCACGACCGGCTAAAGCTTGCATACCTGCAGTTGTGATTTTCATTCAGCCACCACAGGCCGTATATGAAGAAGACGTCCTCTGCGGCGGCCTTCGAGTGCGGGGTGTCCATCTGCTGCAGCGCCATGCGGATCTGGCCGTGGACGCAGAACATCACCCAGCACGAGCATTAGTTGGTTGCCGCTTGTGTGCTCCAACTTGTATGCGAAGGCAGAAAATGCAGCTCAAGATGGATGACACACACAATGAGGCGCGCAAAGCATCTTTTCACACTCCATGAAAATGGCCCGCACATGCTAGGAGTGGCTACAGTAAGCATCAGTTGGTTGCCTATTGTGTGCTCCAGCGTGCACTTTCACACTGGGCCGAACCCCGCAGTCAGCGACGATGCTGTTACAGACTTGATCTACCACCCCGGGTCGTCCTGAATGCATACACCACTCCTTGCAAGCAGTGCTGCGTCATGCTGCCCGTATGCATGCCAGTGCACAAGAGGACTCTGTTGGGTGCCCTGACTCAGCGCTGCCCTGCCTGCGCTCGATACGCATGTTACACCTGGGAGCCATGATGTCATGCAGCAGGCCCTAAGCTCAGCGCCACCGCTGCCTACTGTACATCAGTTTACACATAAGAAGTTGACCATCTGTTTTTTGCAGCGTATGTAACATGGACAAACAAACGACGCAGATGAGTTTCACATCCACGCATGGAGTAAAGGCCAATCAGTAATTTGTGCATGTACAAGAGACCAACAGGCTGCGGCTCATGTCCAAGCCCAGCCCCTCTTTCGCGGCAGTGAGACATTTCCAGCAGTTCTGAAGGGCTCACCGCATCGCGGTTGCGCACGACGTCGAGCATGGCTGCGCGTTTACGGTATGACAATCCGCCATTGCCCACCCTCAACTGAATGCCGGACCTGACCCGGGGCGCCAAAACACAGGACAGGAGGAGATGAATGGTTCCTACGCCACAGTGTGAACATTGGACAATCAAGTTGCCTCGTGCCTGCTTCGCGCAGATAGGACTTGCCAGAAACAGAAATGCGCAGACTGTACACAGCAGTGGACAGGGTGGGCGTCACGCAGGAAAGCGGAATCAGTGCGACCACCGCAACGAGCAGGATACCCGGTGGCGTTGCAGTTGAAGTAGTTGAAGTACAGTAGGCAGTTCCATGGGCGTCGCAAGCATGCATGAATGCTCCAGCATTGGGGCAGGGCACACAACCTTGCCATGCCGCAGGCGTGTACCTTTGTGCACTTGCAGGTTTTGCATGATGGCACGTTGTTCGGAGCAGTACTGTTTGCCCGTGCTAAGCTGGGCTTTCCAGCATGTCCAGTCTCCATTCACATTGTAGTGGAAAGCGTAGCATATGCAGCACAGCGGCTTAAGCCATACCTGCTGTTGTTGTAGATCCCTATAAGCTGCAGCATAAGCCACTTCTACCACCTATAAGCTTCAGCACATCGGGATCTCAGACGCAGCGTATGACTAAATAATTGACTGCTGCTTCTGTGGACAACAGCAACACTGTACCATAGCGAATCTATCTGGATCCCTGCTGAGCATTGCCACCGACTGCGTATATTAGCGAACACGTGCAACACCTCAGCAATCAGGGCAAAGGAGCAGGTCAAGCCTTCCTCGACCGCAATGACCTCAGGCAGCCCTATCGCTGATGCTTACATTCCGCTGTATGCATCAACACAAAAGACTCTCAGCGCTTGGAAAGCATTCTATCTACTTAGTACTTGGCCAATCGCTTCAGAGACTTGCACAAAACTTACTTCAAGCCCAGAGCATCTCGCACAAAACTTACTTTAAGTTCAGAGCATTTCCAGGCTGCCAGGGCGCGCCCACATAGTCATAGCCTTCAAAGTCATGAATGGAGCGCTGCGAATTAGAGCAGAGACGCGTGTCTGTCTGGAACAGCAACACGTTCTCCGACATCACCTGTTGTCAAGAAGGGTTCACGGGAGAGCAATGATGTACTCTGAATCAAGACTTTTGTCGCGCCGCTGCACACTGTCCGGAACCAATGCCCTTGGCTAGCACTGCGACCACAGCATGAGCTGCTAGTATTCAGGGTAATCGCTGACAGCAGCAGAGGCGGCGGCCCATTCTGTACATTGTTTGAGCATCATCAACTCCAACCCGGAGTTCAACGGGTGCCTGCAGCCGGAGGGTCATTATCTGCGTGGACAGCTGGCAACCCTCTGGCCAGCCCGAGCTCAGACAACTGCAACAACTTCGCCGAGTTTGGTTGCCGCTTCAAGAAGTTCAAGTTGGTCACCCAGCACTGCCGCACACTGGTCCTGCCTCACACGGCGCCGCTGAACACCATCTGCCGCGCTGCGACCGCCTCTAAAAGTTACGATGAAAGCTTCGGGGTATGCTCATCCTGAATGCACCTGCTCCTAATCCTATCCCTCACCCCGACGCTGAACCACTGTGCACATGTGTTATATCTCAACATCCAAACGTGAGCAGTGGTACCATACATGTAACGGGTGTACTTTAAAACGAAGTACATGATTAGAACACGAACCATGGGACCCACCCTACAAAAGTCAAGCGCTGACGCGCCGGACAAGCGGCAGTCATTCATGTTCAACATGGTTTCGTGTGTGCATTAGTGGAGGCCTCAGGATTGAGAGAGCAAGGGGCAGTGTCAGAATTCGAGTGCTTGGGCCGGGAGCCACATGTGATCAATGGGAAGGCAGGACATGAACTAAGACAGGTACCTTCAAAGGTGTACTCGTCAAAAACTAGGTGCTGTTGCGCAGGTCGCTGCTGCAGCATCAGAGTATACTCTCAGAGCTGAGAGGACTTAGTCTATTGATATTGGAAAGGCTCAAGGCTGAGGTGACGTTTTGCGTACTACAAGGGGCTGGTGCAGTCAGTGCAGTGCTCAAAGGGGGAGCATGTAAGTCAGGGCCTCCGCGTGCTTCCGGACTCACCCGCAGCCAGAACTTCTCGCTCGTGAGCAGGCGGTTGTAGAGGTCGCGGCCATCGCGGTAACCCAGCGAGTTGGCGTCAGGGTCGATGCCTGCACAGCACGCGACTCGGAGACGAGCACTGTGTCATCAGTCAGCATTGCTCCTAACCATGACTGCAACGATTGTTGGAGCTGAAGTTGACAATGTGCCACCAGAGGTCGTGGCCGCCGCAAGGCCCTAGGTCCAGCGGGCCGGCGACGGGGCCAATGCCTGCGCGTCAGGCGGGGGCGAGGCGGGTGAGCGCTGCTGAACAATCAGCACCGCTCAGCGCTGCAAGGGACTGAACCTGGCAGTGTGTCAGCACTCATGGATGCACGCGGGCGCAGGTGGCGCGCCAATGCCATCGCCGCTGGCACAGCAGGCGAGCGCGCAAGTTTTCAACAGCGTGACGTGCCGCCGTGAGCAGCGGGCGCATACCGTGTTGCACTTGAGCCCTGCAGGTTCCGTTTGATGGCAGTGTACAAGCACGCACCGCACAGCCGCCCATGTGCAAAGCGGAAGGAGAATGACGGGCCTCTGTTTGTCACTGAGCCGATCCTCAATTGATGTTTGTGCCAGACTGCAACTTGTTGAACAGCAAGGCACTTTGTGGCGCCCGCCATAGCTACTTGTATATATACTTCAAACTTTTTAATTACAACAAGTTCCCAGGTACACTGTGGTTGTGCCTGAAGCCACCTGCCATGCAAAAGCACGTGAGGCAGACCGTGCATTCAAAACACCAATCTCATCTTCATGATGTTGCAAACTGTGAAGAGCCACAGGCAGTCATGTTCGTTTCTGCTTTGGAAATAGCAAATCAGCGTACACACTGATGCGCGCATAGCGATGATGCGGTAGGAGGAGGTGCATGCGCATCCAGTGCGACACTGCCTCACAGCATAAACAGCAATGTGAAAATCGGAATTTAAAGTGTGGGCCAGATCCCTCAAGTGCGCCTGCATACGTACCCCAGTCAACGTGGCTCATGTGCACGCGCCCCGAGGCCCTGAGCTCCTTGAACGCGCGGTGACCGGCGATGAAGTCATAGTTGTCTTGTCCATGGAACACCTGCACAACGACAACGGAGCGGCGCGTAGCACGGCTGTGTGAGCGTCAAAGAAGTTCTACTTGACGCTTTGCAGGCTGTGGTGCGAGTCCTTGGAAGCACTGCTGAAGTAAGTAGTCTAGCGAGTTGGCCTCTTGGCCTGTCGAGTACACTCGAGGTCCAGCTTGAGCACTAGATGCAAAACGCATGCATGACTCCGAGCCGCAAAGTGGTTGCATCTGAATCTCGAACACCTCAGCAGTCTGGCGGCCGGCACAGCGCAAGACTTAGTGCAAGCACTGCCAGTACACGATTGTACTTGTGACTGTGTATCCATGACAGCCCCAAGGTGAGCTTGGTTTGTCATCATGCAAGATGCACACACACACACACACTTTCATGATGCAAGATGCACACACACACACACACACACATTTGGCAATAGCAGTAATCTGACAACTGAGCAAAGTTCAAGCTACTGTTGGTCACGGCATTGCGTGCAAGCCAGACCATGAGACGGTGTCACAGCATTCGTTACCTGCAGTGCCCAGGAGGTAGGGATGTTCCCCATAATGTTCTGTACCGTCCCCTGAAAGCCGCTGCACTGCCGAGACAATTCCACCAGCACCGCAACGCCTTCTGGTTCATCCCAGCTTGGCGAGTCGAGTCTGCGGTCACGATGCTGTGCATCATCTTTCAAGTAGTGGAAGTGCTCCAACAGGACTGCGAGTAATGACAGAAATGAGGAAGAGCATACTGAGCAAGTCCCTGGAGCGTGCGATGACTGTCACAGTAATGGCTGCTGCGTCATGACCGACAATATTGTCAGCTTAGTCAAAGCTGAATGTTTACCGCCAAGGCAGCGGTGCTGGTCAGCAGCGCGGAACATGCTGACTTCGCAATCAGCGAATCAGGCTCGCGCAGTGTATGAGGGACGCACACCCCACGGCGTGTGATTCACGTGCCCGTCCGTCCGCGGTGCACGCGAGACTTCCAGTATGCAGCAGTGTTCCGTTGCTGCAGTGCGCTGGTTCAGCGGCAACAGAGTTGACCATGGTTGCAACGGCCTTCTGTGGCACCGTGATAGTGGAGCAGCACATCAGCACCGCAGGCGACGCGCAATACGATGCGTCTAGAGTTGGAAGGCCTAGACTACGCGCTTGTTGGCAATTGCCAACCCAGAGGAAAGAATGAATGAAAATAATTTTGCAAAAACGAGAAGGAACATTGATCTATAGATTAATGTATTTTGTAAAATAGTTTTTGAAAGATATGATCTTGAAAATCAAAAGGCCTATGCTGTCGTTATACCATGAGCAACATAGCAACACGAGTCAGTGCAAGGCGGGCCACCAGCGCGGCATGCAGGTAGGTCCGGAAAAAGCAGGCATGCCCTTTGTCTGATTGCTGATACGCTCACAATCAGCAACATAAGACAATCAATCAACTGATGCTGATCATCATGCTACTAGTAAGTAGTATGCGGGGAGCTCGCGCTTCCATGCGCCCATCATGATGTCTCATGCCCCAGGATGTGAAACTTGTTGCATTACTTCTCATGTCAGAGGTGGCACAGCATTTGCAAGGACGTCATGCTGCAACTGCGGGCTGCATGATTGACGTCGATGTGAGGGACCTCTTGCATCACGCGAGTGATGGTCATCGTGGCATCTAATGATGGCCCTGAGGCTGTCATGGTCTGCTTCTCACCTGTTTGGAGGACGTTGCTCGTGCTTGTGGCAGTGAGGTACATGCTGACGGCCGTAGCTGCCCTGTACAAGCTCAGTTTGCCCCCTAGCTTCTCTCCCACATCGAGGTACAGGCACAACAAACCTGCGCTTGCTAGCACAAGTGCCCACAGCCCGCGCATCCGCTGCGCTGAGACTTTTCTTGGCTCGCTCGCCGCTGAGGCGGTGACAGGTCTCAAACAGCGGTGGGGAACCGAGTGGGCGAATGGACATGCCTTCGATCTGCGACATGGCATCATTCGGGTGACCTCGCATATCCTCCCTGACCTGACCCTTCGAGTGACCTGATACACATCGCCACGCCATCGAGGGCCTTATGGGAATTGATGCAGTAGAATAGGACACGAAGTCAACGCCCGAACGCCAATGCTGCCATACCTGCGTGATCAGTGAGAGTGGAGGGGAGGAGGAGGATTGTTTTGAGGATCGCACTTCAAGTTGCCGCACTTTCGCTCAGAAAGCTTTTGCCTGCACAAGAAAAAGCTCACGATCATGCCCTGCATCGCGCACAGCATGGTGTGCTTCGGTCACCAATGGCAACCTCAAGCAGGCATAACACCTCACTGCTGTCAAGTGGACAGCGTCGCAGCGAGGGTGCAGTGAGCCGGGTCAGGTCTTTCGGTTCGCCACCGCGTGTACACGCCACCGATGATGCGGATCGCCTCACATTCACACTGACGTAGAAAATGGCCAGAAGCATGTGGCGGGCCTCGCCCGCAGCGCTGCTGGCGCTCTGCTGCTTGTATAGCGCCCAAGCCGTGCAGTTCAAGGGCTTCGACGCAGGCGGCAGCCGGAAACCCGAGGTGGTGAGTCACGCGAGCAGGCCGCTTTTTCCACTACTGGGTGCGATGCATGCTCACCATGGATGCACGCCAAGTTGCAGCGGCGTGGGTGCATAAGCAACCACATGGACCGACTGTATTTGCTAACTGCACGGAACCCATCCGAAGTCGACATATATCTCCTGTATGGAATGGACCCAAAGTGGCCTTCATCAGCTTTCTTTCATGGAAGGCATTGTCTTCTTGTACACATTACCTGGTAGCCAACTTCAGATTGTTTTCAACATGCTGTTGCTGCAGCGGCGTGGCACTGATCAGTGATCACAATTTTGTGCTGTAAGATGAGACAAGCCAACCGCTATGCACTAACAAATTACGCAATGAATACAGCTTCCTCTGTACTACAGTAGTGCAGTGGTGTTGACAAAGCGCCCCAGACAGCTAGCAGCAGCAAGCAGAGAGCGGGCCTGGATAATAAACATATGCCGGGCGTCACAGCATTTAATATGCCTTTATCTGCAGTTACTGGGGTGTCGTGACGTTACTTGAATGCATTGCTGGCAGTGCACCATGATGTACATGGCGCGTTGATGCCTTCACGCTCTGGGGCTCAAAGGTGCCCGCAGATCTCATGGCTCTCGACTGTCATTTTCTCGTTGCCAGTCTCACATGCACATTGCGCGAGTGTTCTGTTGTGATGATGCGCACTCATGAAGTGAGGCCTGTAACTTCAGAATCTGCAAAAAAGGACTTGAAGGCACTGCAGAATATACATTTTGGAGCAGCTTCTGCTGCACATCTCGACTTCAGCCAATTGGTGGCAAGCAGGATGTGAGTCTCTGCTGTCATCATAGTTGCAGTAAGTTGCACTTCATGGTATGCACGCCAGGTGTCGTCCACACTGAGAAACTTGCTGGCATGGTCAGGAGATCTTGCTGTGATCCGTCTACCACATGCATCATCACTGACATTCTCTACCTGTTTTGGAATGCCCTCATTTTGTCAGCGCACGATCCTTGGCATTACCACATAGTATTGCGCTTGAAGTACTCATGTGTTTGATCGCTGTTACCTATGTGTGCAGTCCCTGCTGCACCGCAGCCTATACAGCACCGCAGCCTAGGCTGCGGTTCCTGTCGCTGCTATCCGACAGTGTTTTGAAGTTCGCCTTCATCGCTTGAGGTATGCCTTCGGTTCATATGCAGCATATGCAGCTGGGAATGAGCTTTTTTTGAACCCTTAGGATTTATAGGACCGAATAGGGGCTGCGCCGTGGAGGATGCCAACACCATAAGGTTTGAGATCAAGGGTAGGAAAAGGGGCAGGACTGGGGCCAGGAGTTAAGCGGTAATGTAACGTCTGTGACGGTTCCTAAAGTGAATGTCCGCAATACAATAAACAACATTTTGAATTTTGAACTTGCCTACACCTAATGTCGGCCACTGACATCCTCAAACTACAGTCACTTCAAGACTACAGGCATCAACTGTTGCTCCGCGCGCTGCAGCGCTTGGACGATGACAACGTGCTGGTGGAGCTGCTGTGGACGTGGGACGAAGACGATCTGCCCACCATGATCAAGTTTGTGCCGGGCTCAGAGCAGGTGCTGGTGGCACACAAGCTCGGCACGCTGCGGCTGTACGACAGCATCGACAGCGGCGTCAACGCCTACACGGTGAGATAACCGAAATGTGGTTCAGCTTTCTTCGCGTGTGAGAAAGCGCATGACATCGCGGTGCATGTGCTTGCATACTCAGGAGTGCAAGGGCGAGCGCCCCTGCATGACGCTGTTGCACAAACGAACCATGCGTACATTGTTGTTGTTCACTACTTCGAAGTACATATATATAGTACACAAAGAGATGGCTGAAGCAATCCTTGCAAATTGTAAAAACGCTGTTGACCTACTAGCAGCACATGCAAGGGTCGCACACCGCCTCCAACTTGCATGCTTGACTGCGCAACAATCTTTGATAGCCTCAGCAGCACTTTGAACGGTCACATGAGGAGAGGGAGTCACCGCACTGCATGTTAGCCTGTGCGAAAAATAACTTCAAGTGATGGTTCAACGCTGCTTGCTTCCCTCAGTCTCTCTGCAGAAACTTCACGTTCGATTCCATCCGCCTGTTCCCCGTGCTGAGCATTGCTGCGAGCTGCAGCACCACCGCCTCCTCTGCAATCGCTGACTCAGTGCCCAGTAGCAGGCTGACTGAGAGCTCGTGGTAGCTCACAATGATACAGGCAGGTCGTGACTGCATGAGAACGCCCCTGGCATTGAACGTCTTTGCATGGTCTTGTCGTAAGTCAGCAGAAAATCTAACACATCTACCTGACGTCCCCTGTGCCTTAACAAAAGTCACAACATTATCTCTTGCCCGCACGCTGCGCGCGCAGCTGCTCGTGGACATGACCGCAGAAGTGAACTCTTTTTTACGCTTGTTTATCGAAACAATTCATTTTATCCCTCATAATCAAGATCACAAACATTCTCTCTTGACCTCGCGCTGCGGCGCGCAGCTGCTCGTGGACATGACCGCGGAAGTGAACTCCATCCACGACCACGGCCTCACCTCCTTTGAGTTCCACCCTGACTGGGACGCCGGCGTTCGCAAGGTCTTCCTGCTCTACAGCGGAGAGCCTAAGGACATTCGCAAGCTGCCCAACTACGCTGCCATTCTGGCGGACCGCCCCCCCGACTATGGGACCGGCCCGCCAGGGGATCACGGGCAGACCTGGGGCGATGAATGTGAGCGCCGTGCTTGTTGATAGAAGTATACACGATTTCAACTGTGCGTGCCGCAGTGCCTGAAGTAAATTCGGTCAGGACAGATGCCAACAGGACTCATCTGGGAATGTGCAGCGAAGTGGAGGGATTGCCGTGTGCTATTTCCACGAGAAGTACTTGGTGTGCAAGTGCTCGCTAACAGAGCCTTCAGGGGGGGGGGTGCATGCCTGACCTTAGGGTTAGGGTTAGGGTTAGGGTAAAGCACGCACCCCAGAATCATGGGCACGGGCAAGTGGGGGTGTAATGTACATGTTCCTTGAGCCTGTGCTTGATGAAATGGCCAGGTTAGTAGCCTCAGGACAGCCGCACAGCAACGCACCACTCAAGTCGACGGACGGATATTGCGAAGCTGAAGGTATTGCCAACATTGCCAGTGCTCACGCGGCGGTGGCCAGTAACGCAGTCAGCGTTGCTCTGAAGTGGTCACTCCTGCGCCATCCAACCGAAGCGCGTCAGGAGCTCGAGCACTGTTGCAACGTCACAATGCTGCATGTGCGTTTCAGTACACAGGCAATAAAGCATATACAGGCAATAAAGCAATTGTTGAGACACCCTGCTGCTCACCAAGGTTCGTCAAATTCCGTACTCAGTGAGCGTTGCCCCATTTCCATACTGAGCACTGTGGCAGTGCCACCTGAGCATTGTTGGTCGCTGCACTGGCGCCGCCCTCTGTTGATCGCTGTTGCACCAGACGTTGAAGTATCATTTGTTGCGATTATTTTGTTGTGATGGCTGCTGAGCACTGTCAAGACTTGCTTCATCCTAAACGCCACACACAGCTGCTTTTGTGCACCGTATTTTGTGGCATGTATGTGAATGTGAATATGATGGAACAGCGACAACCTCCAGACCGCTCTCATTTCAACCAGATCCGTGTCCAGCCGCCAAACTGCTTTCGCACCGCCTCGACGACGAGCTCTCCCTGGGGCTGTCCCTGCCGAATGCGTCCCTGCCGCACTGTGACCGCTCTTGCATCGAGCGCTCTGACATCGTGGCTGCCACTGTACCGCGCTGCTGTCACACCTTGATTGGCACATCAGCATTGAGCGCTGCTGCATCTGCACGACGCATGTGCCTGCATAATGACGGCTTCTGCACCAGCGCGCCCAGCATCGTTTGCCGAGCACTGTCACGCCACTGACAGACCGCGCTCTCTGCTGCACGGTGCGCTGCGCTGCAGGCCCGTGCCTCGACTGCGACGGCACCGGCGCCAACCTGGACGGCCTCGTCTGCGAGAAGCCGTACTACCTGGATCGATTCAGCATAGGTGGGTTACCTACCCTGCAGCTGTACATACCTACCTGCCTTCTTTGCCGCGCGCCTCTCCACAGTTCAATTTGTGCACATGACTCAGACACATCTGGCAAGGGCCGATGAGGAGGGCGGGAGCATTTGCATGACAGTTTTGGATGCTACACCTGCTCAAGCGTGCTCACTGATGCTCCGTCCGCGGACTCGGTGCGGCAGTGCATCTCCTGGCCTCCGCTCCTGCGGTGGCCAAGGCCTCATAACTTCAAGACCTGACGATAGGCGTTTCACAATGGCTGTCGCTTCAAGCACACATCTCTAGCCTGAGCGCTGTGACAGCAGCATCCGCCGCGTAGCGTGCACACATGGCGGCAGTCCAGCCAAACACGACGCGTCATGAAGTAATGACTTGTATTCTGTAATGTTGATCTTATTCGATCCATGGATGAGTTCATATTTTGTAATGGTGATCTTACTCTGTCCACGGATGAGTGCATGCGATGCTCTTGAGCAGTGCCGTGCTGATGCGACCCTCACTACTGCTAGTCAACGCCTGCGAGCTGAGCACTGCAGCGCTGGCCCATGCCTGCTGACTTGGAGGCCAGGTCAGAAAGCGCTTGCGTACTCAAGCGAGGTGCTGTCGGCTGACTGATTGCTCAGCGGCTGCTGCGAGCAGCACATTTTGAGCACACTCGTGAGTGCTGCTGCAGCGGGCGATCATCATTCATTCTGCCCCGAGCGCTACTTCAATGCGTGTTGCACTTGCCCATCCCTGGCGATGCACCCATGCTGACCTTGAAGGCATGTTCTCCGCCACGTGCCGCAGACCTGGACGCTGGAACTGCAACAAGGGATGTGACGCTCCTCACCGCGTCGTGCGGCTCATCTACCACGCACGGCCCGACCGACCTGAAAGTCATCGGCAAGGACCTCATCTACGGCGCCGGCGACTCATCGCAGGTACCTACCTACCTACCTATGGCACCGCTACTCTTCGAGTGCTTCTAGAATCCGAAAAGTCATCGGCAAGAGCATCATATATGGCGCTGGTGACTCACAGGTACCTACTCATGTCACATGCCCGCTACTCTTAGATTGCTTTTGGGTCATAAACAAGTCATCGCCAAGGACATCGTCTACGGTGCTGAATACTCATCGCAGGTACGTAGGGTACAAGACCGGTACGCTGATGCTGCTTGTAGACCTGCATGCCGCCGGCGTGAAACCAACTGAGTGTGTCGCGACGTCATCTGAGTAGCGATGTCTTGTGGCATCGACTGCAGATGCCGCGCCATGGCGCACATCAGCGCAGCCGCCGCTGGCAACATCAATGTCTCTCTGTCAAGGCTGGAGCGGCTTCGCGTGTCGGCCTGTCACAGCAGTGCTCTACTGCGCATGCCCTGCACACCGCCACCCCCGCCGGTTTCACGCAGCCGCTTTGGCAACGCGCGCTGTCACAGCAGCGTGCTGACATGAAGATGCCGAATTGCCCCCCCCCTTTCCTCCTCCCCTTCGCTCCCCCCCCCCCCCTTCCCTCCTCCCCATCGCTCATCGCCGTCGCAGGTGGCGACACTGGATTACGGCTTGGACGTCGACGCATGCTTCGACCCGAACCAGTCCGCGGGGCAGGGATCGTACCGCTGCGTTCGCGAGACTTTTGGCGCGGGCAAGATCGGCCGCATTCCGCATGACTTGTTGGACTCCGACAAGGAGCTTGCGTTTGAGCAGGTGGAGCTCGTGGCCAAGGGCCTGCGCCAGCCATGGCGCATGTTCCACCACAAGGCGCAGGACCGCCTGTATATAGGTACGTAGTACTTTACAATATACTATTGGTACATGAGTGTATGCGCAAACACTGAACATGTACAATCACCTAGGTACAGCTGTCACTCATTGTCACGGTGGAGGTGGGGATGGTGAGGTTGGGGGTGGGGTTGAATTGCACTTTTTCAATTGCGGTGGGCATGCCAAAGTGCTGTGCGTGCTAGAGTCTGCTCTGACCACAGGAGACTGCGTCTGAACAGGTGTATCTCAATGCTGAGGGGCTGCGCCAGCCGTGGCGCAAGTTCCACCATGATGCGCAGGACCGCTTCTACATCCTCAGGTACATATTCTCAAGTACCAAGGGCTGCAAACTGTCAGGAATACCCAGCAACATGCCTGCCCACGGGCACTGGCAGGGCCTGAATCATGTCATCAGTGATACAGCGGCAACAACTATTACCACTCGGACTCCTCAAGGATTGCCTTGAAGTCGAGGCTTCAAATGCCACGTCCCCCCCCGCCGCGGCACGTCACAGGCGATGTCCGCAACGGCGACCCGGAGGGCACCAAGTCGGAGCGCATCTTCACACTATCATCTGCTTGCCACGACCACACCGTATCCAGCTGTAGACCTATATACATGAAACATCACAATATTGAGGCTTCACGCTGCAAGTCCCGCCCTCCCCCCCCCTCTCGCCGCGGCACGTCACAGGCGACGTCGGCAACGGCGACCCCGAGGACACCACGTCGGAGCGCATCTTCCACGTGGACGGCATCGCGCGCGCACCGCAGGCGGGGGCAGCGCTCCCCAACTTCGGCTGGCCGTGCATAGAGGGCGTGCGCACGGAGACACTTGGCCCCCTGGGCGCGTGGACGTCCGCCACGGAGCAGGTGCCCTCTAATTATAATTGAAATGTGTCTGTGTGTGTGTGTGTATATGTGTGTGTGTGTGTGTATATGTATGTGTATACTTTAATGTGAATATACTTGAATATGTTTGAGGTACATTCAAAAATACTTTGAAGTATGTAAATATACTTTGAAGTATGTTCATATATAGATCTGAAGATATGTTCGAGTATAAATACACTTCAAAAAAAAAATTATGTATACCATGCATGCCTTTAAGAAGTATCATGATGCTGTGAACAGAAAGTCGCCCAGCTTCCCTGGGCATGTGGCAGCTTAGCACGGAGCAGGTGACGCTGACAACTGCTCGCAGCCCTGATGCTGGCCCTGTGGCTGCGCTGCTCACTGTAGGTCGCGTCCGGGCTGCCTGTGGGTAGAGCGTTGCTATGCTTGGCAATATGGGGCACCTGGGAGCGCGACCTCGAGCAGATGAGGGCTGTGAGCGCTGCCTAATTTGATTTTCTGCCTGCTCTGATTCTCAGCTTCGGTTTACAGCTCGAGCTGCATTAGAGGCCCTAGGCAATGTTTTCATACGGGCCAGCGCCGGCAGCATCATGCATGCAGCACGCGTGTCTGCAGGAGCAGTCGATGCCGAGCGCGGCAGTGGACCCGGTCGCGAGCAGCCGCCGCATTCAGCGCAGCGGCCACCTCACAGTGGCATCTGAGAGGTGGCTGGGGTTGTTATACCAGAATGTAATTCGGATTGAATACACATGACAGCACGCCTCAGCCCCTCCTGCAGCGCTCAGCGACCATGGCTGCCGGCCCGCCACACTCAGAAACGGTGTGCTGCGTGCTGCGCGCCCCAGGGCTTCCTGGACTGGCTGGACGAGAACGGCCTGGACCACTGCGACGCCACCGTTGCTGCGGCGCAGGCGTTCATCGACGGCGAGCCCGCGCCCGCCGACGGCGACCCCGGGTGGCAAGCGCCGATCTTCGAGTACCGCACAGGTGCGTCCGTGCTTTAAGGTAGGTAGGTACGGATTGTGTGCCGACCCTTGGTGGCGCGCGCCGCTCTTCAAGTACCGCACAGGTGCGTCGCGCGCTTGAGGTAGGTAGGTAGGGCTGTGGCGCCGGCAGCGACCCCGGGTGGCGCGCGCCGCTCTGCGAGTACCGCACAGGTGCGTCCATGCTCGACGCGAGTAGGTATTTCGAGGCATATATGTCAGGTTTCGGCGCCAATGGCGACCCTGGGTGGCGCGCGCCTCTGTTTGAGTACCGCACGGGGCGTCACGTGCGTGAAGTAGGTACTCTTTGGTGCGCGCTTGCGCAACAGGAGACCTTGACACTTATCCTGACCTTGACTTCAATCTTCACCCTCATCCTGGAGCTCCAGCGCTAGAGTGCTGAGCGTGCTCAATGGCCGCCAGGTTCACTGGCGCCACCGCCTGGCCCCCCTCACCCAAGTTCACGTTGTTTGAGGTGGGGCTGAGCGCTCTTGGAAGTTTGCAAAGCGCTGAGCACTGTGACACTGCTGAGGGTGTGGTGCTGCCGTGCCCGCAAGAGTCAGCTAGCTGCTGGCTGCTGTTCGGCTCGCGTGTGTGCCGAGCCCGCCACAAGCCTGTTTGCATCTGTCAAAGAGGTTTACGATTGCGAAAGTGCTGCCTTCCGTGCCTTTGCGGTGCTGGAAGTGCATTCTCTCGCCCAAGTGAGCAGCAGCTACAGCACTTGACCAACTGCAGATCTCACAGCGTGCCATACAACGCAGATTTCACGACGCGCCAAAAATGTGCCAACCATGCGATGCGTCGAGGACCCCAACAATCTGTGCAGGTGTGTCATAAAGTCCACCACTCACTGAAGCGCTTGCGCTTCTGGCAGCGCAGTCTCTGCCGCCCAATGGCGCGGTGACTGCCTGATCTGAGATGAAACATGCCAGGCACCTAGGAGGCGTCCGAAAAACCACTGTATAGTAAAAACACTGTGTTGGAGTGTCAAAGGACTATATAACATCACAGCGTCGTCTTGCATTCCACCAGTGCGCCCTGCAACTCAGTTGAGCAGCTGCGTCATCTGAACTACCCGAACCTCCGTCCCATGCGCGCCAGGCATCGAGGACCCCGACGATCCTGAGACCTGCTTCAGCACGTTCGCGGCCATTACGAGCGTCTACTTCCACGACCCCGCGGCGGCGGGTGCCGCTGGAGCACTGCCATCGAAGCTGGCCGGCAGGCTCATATTCTCTGATTATGCCAAGGCGTGCGTGTGGTACTTTGAGAACGGCGCGGATGGCCTGCCGGACACCACCGTGCTCCCCAAGATCCTCATGGTGGATACGGGCTTGATCAACATCACGCAGGTGTGCATTTTTGTAGGGTTGGGGTTGAAGAACTACGGCGTGAGTGGGCGTGAAACTGGTGATGGCGAGGACACTCGCCGTTTGCGTGCCTCAAGAATGATGTTGAATGTCCACCAAAGATTATCAGGTTGGGCATGGGTTTGTCAACATTATAATAGGACAGGCGCACGGTTGTGTTCGGCACATCGTCCCTCGTTGGGTGTCTGCGCCCTTCTCTTGGTGGTGGTGCTGTCTTCTCAGCAGGACTACGGTCTGGCAGGCATTGTCAGTAGGGAGAGGAGTGGAGTGTTAGGACGAGCGTTAGGGTCAAATTTGGGATTGGATCTGAATAGGGCAAGACTAGCCTCGGTATTGTCCAGGCAGGTGCACAGCCAAGAAGGGTTGGGTCAGGAGTTTTCGCGTTGAACTCGGGCAGGGCAATCGTTGGTGCAGAATAGATCAAAGGCGGGGCCCATCAGGGCCAGGCGCAGAGTGTTTTGCCGTTGTGTTATGGGTAGCCTTGGAACTTACTGGTTGGGCACCCTGAAAATGGTCTTGAGCTTCCATGCCGGCATACAATGCGGACTGTACACTCATGGTGGAGTACAAAGAGGGCAGACAGATCGATGAGGAGCTACTGGTAGTGTGTGTGGGGGGGGGGGGATATGTGTACAGTACTAAGTAGACTCGTGACAAGTAGGCCAACAGCGCCAGGGCCAGGGCCTGTTCCTAACTCACATTTGCCTCTGCACATCGGAAGATCATGGTGGTTTTTTGTTGGCACAATGCAACCACTATATGGTCCAGCATTAAGCGACTGCTATGGGCTCATTTATGAGTTGTAATTCGTCCAGCAGGCCCGCGAATACACCAACAAATTTCGCTGGCATTTCTGCCTTGAAGTGTGTGCTGTTTAGGTCTAGTTCTCTGTGGTGGCCCCTGCCTTGACAACCAGTCATGCATCTACTAGCTAGGGCCCTGCTGCAACTAGGTGTCTCCCATGACGCTAGCGCTGCCATTCACACCGTGTGCAGGGTCCCGACGGTGCCATGTATGGACTGGATTACGTCAATGGACGGCTGCTCAGGATGTCCGTCATTGAAGCGGAGGCGGGAGCTCTCCCCGCTGTCAAACAGGGTCCCGTGAGGCCCTGAAGGAGTGCCAAGGGAAAGGGGACACTGGCACTGACAACCATTTCTGGCCCTTATGCTTGGCATCCTGCTCCTGCCCGTGAGGCTTGCACCCCAGTTCAATGTACACTGCAGCTGCTCCTCGATTAGGGTTAGTAGTCCGAAGGGGCTACTGGCAAAGAAACTTATTCCTGCGTTTTAGGTTCGGCATCCCGCTCCCGCCTGTTTGGCTTGCATTCCAGTGCGATGTACACTACAGCTGCTCCCCATTTAGGCTTGGCTGTCTCATTTGTCACATCATCCCGGTACCTCAAGGCATGTAGGCAGGAAGTGCGTTTAACGACGGTGCCACTGTCCAAGGCGACAGGGGCAAGAAAAGAATGGGGGGGGGGGGGGGGGGATCCTGCTGCTGCCGCCTTGTGCGCATACGCAGGGTGCATTCCCAAACCAAGTTTGTGCTATACCCGTGGCATCTTACCCAACAGCAGCTCCATGGCAATTTTGTGAGACCTGTGCATTGTGGGGTGGACCTTTTTCATTGTGGCGTATTTTTCGGCTGTTTATGCTTTTAATGCTGTACTATATCGCACTTGGCTACCTCATTCAACAAATTACTGAGGTTGCCAGCTGCAAGGAGCGCACAGGCGCCTGCCATGAGTGAAGGCCTCATACATACTGCAGTGGCTCCCGTCATCCCACCGTGACTTGACTGTGTATGCTCCAGAGGTGTGCAAAACGTATGCACTGTGACGGCGGTGGTTTGAATTTATGAATTCAGCAGCTGCCACATGGCACGCAGTGCACGCAAGCGCCTGCCCGATTCCAGTCGCAGCGCCACACGCACTTCACAGCATGTACAGTTCTACAATTCCCCCAATCTGCAGCGTGAGCATTGCTACAGTGACTACACGGTTGACGTACACGGTTGTGTTAGGATTACAATGTGCGTACATTAACTGAACGCCGACCTCGTTGTACCCAGCACGTCCCTATAGTTGTGGATTGAGAGTTGCAACGTTCGTGGATTCAAAAAATGTCGCACTGCTCACTGGCAGGCTGCAGATCTGGAGCTAAACCACGGTGTGTTGCCACAGGCAATCCCAGGACGAGCGCAGGCTCTTCAAATACTTCAAAAGCCAGATAACTTTCTGGTGGCACCCACATGGTCCCTAGAGCGTGCAGCTTGACACAAACCCATGTCGGTTGCATTTCAAGTAGGAGCAGCGCTCAGACACAGGGCGCAGCGTGCCCTGGCCGATGCCCATCTACATTTGCTCAATTGAGGATGCTGTGCTTACACTGGCAGTTGATTTGTTGCATACACATAATGAATGCCCAGTTGGTGATCGTAAGCCACGTGATGGCCCCACGACATTGGCAGCTTAAGATTTGCCATCAGACTTTCAGTGCGCTGTCAGAACCTGCTTTTCACACCAGTTCTTTATGTAAATACAGTTGTGGGCAACTGCACGGTGTGGCACCGACTGCATCCAGCGCGTTAGGGTCATGGCGCATTTGGCAATGGCTGCGCAAATTTCATGTATACGTGAAACCGCAAGGTTGTAGCTGTAAAAACTCCGAGCGGTAGAACCTCATGTTTTCAACAAGCACCGTTCGTTTTTCAAAGCCTCTACCTTGCAACGGTCCAATTATCTCGTCGCTGCTTAAAGATTGCAATGCTGCCATTTGTGCAGGAACAGATGCGTTGATCGCTGGCCTCAGTGATCTCAGGGGCGCAATGCATGAGCTACACGCTGCAACTCCATTCATATATGTAACGGCGGCACAAGTAATGGAGCCGGAGCCTTGCTCCCCACACCGCTGCCATGCTGAAAGGGCTGATGGCCGAGGTTGAAGACGCCAGCTTGAGCATGTCAAAAGCTAACACCCACAAGTGCAACTGATGTCGTTTCAGTCGCTCTGCCAGTGTCGCGCATATTCACTGTCAGTGGCGTGTGCATGCTAGTCTCAATTTCATGTAAAAACACGTAGATACGGCAGATTGGCAATTCGGCGACCAGCAGCAGGCGGTCAACGCAGGATCACGCTGGTGGTGGTGCCACCGGCTGCGCTGCTGCAAGCGCATTTGGGTCAATTCACCGTGCCACACTCTTGCTATTTTTTGCTGTTGAAGACTCTGGGGTTCCTTGCGTCGACGTTGATGGTATCAATGATGTATCAATGACCGGTGGCTCATGCTCATGCCACTGAGTGACCTGACTCACCTGACATCATCGCCGCGCCATCGAGGGCATAGCACCAACGCAGTATCATGTGGCGGGACTAGCGTATGAGCGCGACGGATTACCCGCAAGAACGAGGCGTGTCTGAGGGGAGGGAACTACTAATTACACACACTTGCTTCGACTTCAAGTTGTGACGTACCGCACTCTTCAGCGATCGCCTCGCTTTGGTGTGGTGCATTCCGAGCACAGGCTAGAGATCGCACACCCCACGAGCTCCTTAGCCGAGCCACTCATCCGCTCGGCCATTACCTCAGATCTTCTGTCAACGTGGAAAGCGGGTAGGGTGCAGTAATGCAGGTCAGGCCTTTCACTTTTGCAGGTGCCTTGCTCGTCTCAATCACACCCGTGCGACAAGGATGTCCAGAAGTATGTGGCGGGCCACGCCCGCAGCGCTTCTGGCGCTGTGCTTCTGGCACGCGCAAGCCGCGCAGTTCAGGGGCTTCGGCGCCGGCGGCAGTGCAAAACCTGTAGTGGTGAGTTGTCGGCAACTCGATCGCATAAGCAGGTGGCCTTTTGGTGTGGGCGTCACAAGTGCCTACATAGCACGCAAGCATCGCATGCTGCTGCCTGCGAAGCGAATGAATCGTTTTCTTGTATCGCGCTTGTCGCTGCGTGCACGGCAGTCTTCGGGCTGCGATCTGCGTTGTCAACATGGTATCTGAAACCCCAGCTATGAACCCCAGCCATGGTGTCGCATCGCCTGATGCATGCATATTCGTATGTCCTCCTTAGCACCACGAGCATAGTGCTTGGTACTTTTTTGGGCTAGATAGCTGGCAGTTGCGGAGGTTCAGTGCGCGGCCACTTCATGCGCGTGATGGCTGTGCAGGCACACAAAGCGCGATAGCAAGCTAACTGTGCATCATTTCTACAGTGTCATGATCATGGTTGAGCCAGTTGAGCACTATGTTTCCGCAATGGAAGGCGTCCTTGCCCAGTGATGATCCTGTTAACACAGTCCTTGTGCTTTCAAAGCATCATCACTGACCTGCTTGCAGCTGAAGCGTCGCCTGCGCAGCACCGCCAAACTTCGACATTACCTTCAAGAATGGTACATGCAACATCCATGCACTGTTAGTATTGTTATGCGTGTGCGGCCCTTGTAGCATTGCAGCTTTTGATCGGGATCTAAAGCTTTTTAAATTCTAGCATGGTGAACCTTGGCGTTGCGGCCTCCATACAGTACATGGAAAGTAAGCCTACATACAGAAAGGCCCTTCGGGGGACACAAACCCCCATCACTTTTCCGAACTTCAAGACTGGAAGCGCTCGCTGTTGCTCCGCACGCTGCAGCTCTTTGACGATGACAACGTGCTGGTGGAGCTCCTGTGGGCATGGGACGTAGACGACAGGCCCACCATGATCAAGTTTGTGCCGGGCGCGGACCAGGTGATGGTGGCCCACAAGCTCGGCACACTGCGGCTGTACGACAGCATCGACAGCGACGTCAACGACTACAAGGTGAGAGCAATCGTGCGTGGTCTATTCCTGATTTCGTGTTAACCACAGCGCACACGCGGCAAGGAGAATAAGATCAAAACGCATGTAACTGCACATGTAAGCGCGCGCGGGCGAGCGCCGCTGCACCATGCTGCCACACACAAGCGATCCTCAGCATGGTCTATCAATGCCCCCTGCGGCCCTTGCAAAGTTGCACACCTGACAACGCGCACCTCTTCGACAGCCTCAGCACCACTGCGAGTGATCACAGTGTGCACGCCGCCGCGCGCGTTGGCGGACATGTTGAGCGCTGCAACAGCATGCAGCTCCGACGGCTGCTCTGCGTTGTTGACGCGATGCCGTCCACCCTGCCGGCTGCGTGTGCCAAGGCGTTGTCAACCCCTTTTGTTGAAGTACAATGCATCGTACGACACTGGCTCAGTACCTGTGCGACGGTGCACAAGTCATGCCGTACAAGCGCGGAGCACGAATGCTGGGCTCTATTGCAATAAATGTACTTCGAAGTATAAAAAATCACAAAAACTCTCTCTTGACCGCACGCTGCACTTGCAGCTGCTCGTGGACATCACCGCAGACGCGAGCTTGTTTTCGATCTTGTCTTTTCTCAAAATCGGCAAGGATTTTTTTCTCACCTGTACTTCCATCACTTATGTCGAAGGTCACAATACTCTCTCTTGACCGCACGCTGTGCGCACGCAGCTGCCCGTGGACGTGACCGCAGACGCGACCTCTTTCTTAAGCTCAGCTTGTCTACAAAGCAACAAGTAAGCCAACTTGTACGTAGTGCTTACCTTGTTTGCTTTCATGGTGACGGCCTTCTCTCTTGACCGCATGCTGCGGCGCGCAGCTGCTCGTGGACATGACCGCAGACGTGAACTCCTTGTTTTGATAGCCTGTCTTTCAATATGCGCATCATATAAATTCTACTTAGTCCCTCTATCGCTCATATACAAGGTCACAAACACTCTCTCTTGATCGCATGCTGCGGCGCGCAGCTGCTCGTGGACATGACCGCGGATGTGACCTCTTTTAAAGCTTGTCTTTATGAAAATATCCGCAAATAATCTGCTTTTTCTACCCAGTGTCATGGCGTACACACGCGGAGCGCGAATGCTGGGCTGTGTTGCAGCGCTGGTATCCAAGCTCTTAGGGCACAGCGCAGACTAGGCTGCTGCGTTGACGCAAGTTTTTCGATTGCATAGGCAACCCGGCCTCCCTTGGGCCTTTATGTATACAAGTCCATACGTACTTTTATCACTTAGTCTGCATGAAAGGCAACAATATCCTCTCTTGCCTGCATGCTACGCGTGCGCAGCCGCTTGTGAACATGACTGCGGACGTAACTCTTTCTCTTGAGAGCGTTCTTCTCTGAAAGAATCAGCAAATAATCTAACTTTTACTTCGCACTTATGATACTCGTATCATAAATCACAGACACTCTCTCTTAACCGCGCACAGCTGCTCGTGGACATGACCGCGAATGTGAACTCGTTTTTAAACTTGTATTTTCTGAAGAATCAGCAAGCCATATATTTTTTCTACCCCGTACCTCCATCACTCATATCCAAGGTCACAAACACTCTCTCTTGACCGCACGCTGCGCGCGCAGCTGCTCGTGGACATGACCGCGGACGTGAACTCCATCACCGACCACGGCATCACCTCCTTTGAGTTCCACCCCGACTGGGACGGCGGCGTTCGCAAGCTCTTCGTGCTCTACACCGGCGAGCCCAAAGACGTCCGCAAGCTGCCCAACTACAAGGTCGTGCTGCCGTACCGCCCCCCCGCCTATGGGACTGGGCCCCCGGGGACTCACGGGCAGACGTGGGGGGATGAATGTGAGGGCCTCGCTTGATTACACCGCGTGGCCACGTGCAGCGCTCAGAGAATATACTAATCAAGACCTCACTGACACCTCAAAATATCCAGCAACTTCGAGTGAAACCCCCAGCGTAGACTGGTGCAGGATGCGCACGCTGACAGAGCTGGTGGGGATCGAGTTCGATAAATGCCCCCGCCTCTCCCCGTGTATGTACGGTGCTCCAAGGCATGTAAAGTTTATACTAGTCAGGACTTCGCCAACACCTCAAATTATGTTAGTGTATGTATGCACGGTCTGCGTGAATCCACCAATACGCCAAGATGCGTCGATGTATGCCTATGTTGAGCAACTGCAAGTGAAACTTCGAGTGTAGCGTTGTGCGGAATGCGCACGCTGACAGAGCGGGGTAGGGACGAAGTTAGGGGGCTCCTCCCCATTCTCCCCCCCCGCTCCCCAATGATGGGCTCAGGCACGTGCGGATCAACGCATGTAGGCGCTCGTTGAGTCTCTGCTGGACGTCCAGTACGCTTTGACCGTGCTGCACAGCACTGCATTGGCCTTTGACACGGTGTGCGCTCCGCCTGCAGGTATGCGCCCACAGTCGATTCGGCACGGAGGTCTGATGTCAACTGCACGTCCATGCGTACGGCGCTGACCCGACAGCCGATGAGCGCTGCTGCTGCCGACTGCGCTCTGTCACACTTCAAAAGTTGGCATTGCCCTGCGTCAATCCCTGCTCCGCCGTCCTCAAACCTCTTGAGCGTTGTTTAAAAAACAGCACAGTGTCCATTGCATGCAGTGCTGAGGCATGCAATGTCGCTGCTGGTCTACTGACCAGTCCTATCTCTGTGCAGTGGACATTGCCTCATGTTGTTCACCGTTGCTGCAGTGGATATCACCACATGTTTATTCACTGTTGCTGTGGTGGGCCTGGTAGCAGTGCGGACTGGACATTTGATAATGACCGCACTGGTGTCGCCCTCCGTTGGTCACTGGTGAATGATATGTGAACCGTGCGCCTTACTGCAGTGCTCACGCAACCGCTGAGCGTGGCCGAATAAATATTGCCACGTGCTGAACAAGCAACGCAGGGCATCGCACGTCCTCTACACCAGCAGCAAAACTTCAAGCAGGGCTAAGTACTTCAAAACCCGTGTCACGGGGCGGGGCGCAAACACACAGCCCTGCAGTCACCGCCGTCGGCACATCAACATCAGCATCAAGCACAGCTGCAGCTGCGCGTTCACTCATGAACATGGCACGTGCACCCCCCGCTGTGTCTGCTGAACGTCACGGCAGCGTGAGCGCTGACACACCATTTGCTGAGCACTGCTGCACCGCTGACAGACCGCACCGCTGCTGCTACTCCGCGTTCTGCGCTCGGTAAGCTGCGCTGCAGGTCCCTGCGCAGCTCTATTTGTGTGTACTCACATGAACGTTGACTTGCGCCCCCCCGCAACATTTGCTGAGTGCCCTGCCATGACGGCAGGAGCCTAGGCGCTGATTCACCGCTTGCTGAGCGTCTGCACCACTGACACACTGCGCTGCTGCTGCTGCTGTCGCTGCTGCTGCTGCTGCTGCTGCTGCTGCTGCTACTGTTGCTGCTGCTGCTGCTGCTGCTACTGTTGCTGCTGCCGCTGCTGCTGCTGCCGCTGCTGCTGCTGCCGCTGCTGCCGCTGCTGCTGCTGCTGCTGCTGCTGCTGCTGCTGCTGCTGCCGCTGCTGCTGCTGCTGCTGCTGCTGCTGCTGCTGCTGCTGCTGCTGCTGCTGCTGCTGCTGCCGCTGCTGCTGCTGCTGCCGCTGCTGCTGCTGCTGCTGCTGCTGCTGCTGCTGCTGCTGCTGCTGCGCGCTCCGCTGCGCGGCGCGCGGCGCTGCAGGCCCGTGCCTCGACTGCAACGGCACCGGCGAGAACGCGAACGGCCTCCTCTGCGAGAAACCGTACTACCTGGGCCGGCTGAGCATCGGTATGTACGCTACCCTGAAGCCGTAGTGCATACCTACAGTATTGGCAGCGCACCTCCGCGCTTCATCACATGCCCCGTATACTCTGAAGTCTGAGGAAGTCATTATTTCATGGCGAGAGACGGCGTGCTCCTCGCAGGTGTGCATCGGCATGCGCTTGGAGCATTGCTGGGCGCGTGCGCCGCATACTCTGAGAAAACCGTTCGTTCGTGGCAAGCGATGCGTCACGCTCGCTCCTTGCGGGCGTGCATTGGCATACGCCCAGAGAGTTGCCAGGCCATTGCCTACTGTGATTATGGTGGCACTGTTTGACTCGTTGCCAATGATTGCAGCAGCAGCGACCACGGTCATTCGTGGAAGGCACTTGCGGCTAACCATCCCTCGTCACCTGGAGCTCAACGATCTTGTAATTCGTTTTTCATTCTTGCTTGCTCGGCGCGGGGTGCGGCGATGCCTCTCGCGGCCGCCTCTGTCGCGGCGGCGGCAAAGGCCTCGCAGCACCTCAACGCCCGACCGTGGTCGCCGCGCAGTGCACGTCGAGCGCCGCTCTCAGTAGTTCCGGCGTGCGAGCTGAGCAGCGCTGCGCTGGTCGAGTTCTGCTGAGGTCGCGGAGCGCTTATGCAGTGCTGTGCGAGCGAGACGTGTTGCTGAGCGCTGCTGCGGCACTCATCGAGCGCGCTACCGCCTAGCGCTGTTTCCAGTGGGTAGGGTGCCATTCCGCAGAAGTTTGCTGCCTACTGTGGTTATGGTGGCACTGTCTGACTCGTGGTCAATGACTGCAGCAGCGGCGACCACAGTTATTGGTGGAAGGCACTTGCGGCTAACCATCCCTTGTCACCTAGAGCTCAACAATCTCTTGATTCGTTTTATATTCCGCTCGGAGCGCACCTGCCTAGTGCTGTTGCCAGTGGGTAGGTATCATTCCGCTCGCAGCGCCGCTTCATCGTCATTCCACCTCACTCATCTTCGATAACACACCTCACGCTCACAACATCAAGTCCCTAGTCACTGCCCTTTACTTGCCCTTTTTACCTCAACTGCCCCCTCAATTACCCTTTCTTCCTCAGATCTGGACGCCGGAACTGCAACAAAGGAAGTGACGCTCCTCACGGTGTCGTGCGGCTCCTCTGACTCGCACGGCCCGGCTGACCTCAAAGTCATTGGCAAGGGCCTCGTCTACGGCGTCGCCGACTCATCACAGGTACCTACCTACCTTTGCCACACTGTTAGAGTGCTTCTAGAATCCGGAAATTGATCGGCTAGGACCTCATCTACGGCGTCGCCGACTCATCACAGGTACCTACCTACCTTTGCCGCTACTCTTAGAGTGCTTCTAGAATCCGAAAATTGATCAGCTAGGACCTCATCTACGGCGCCGGTGAATCATCGCAGGTACCTACCTACCTACCTACCTATGCCGTTGCTCTTAGAGTGCTTCTGGAATCCGGAAAGTCATCGGCAAGGACCTCATCTACGGCGCCGGCGATCCATCCCAGGTTCTTGCTTACAGGTTCTTGCTTACGTCAGCCACGTCACCGCTGCCTTCTAGAGTGCATTCAGACCGCATTTGTTACTGGCAAGACCTCTGCGGCGATGGCGTCTCATCGCAGGTACCACCACGGGCTTGACAATGAATCATCTGGGCGCATTTGCGCAAGCAAGTATCAGTAATGAGCACCAGCGGTGCACGACCGCCACCTGAGGAGCACTTCAGAAATGCAGAGAGTCAGCGTGCCGTGCCGTCAATCTGACATCTGAGTACGGCACAACCTTGTCGTTGACTGCAGCTGCCACATTGCTGAGCACTTCGGCATAACCCAGGCAGCAACCTTGGTTTCCCTCACTGCAGAGACTCGAAGGGCTTTGCGTGGCCCCTCCGGTGTCGTAGCAACACGCATGTGCATATAATACCCTAAACCCCCCCCCCCACACACACACCCCGCCGCTCGCCCCCCTGCCCTCCCTGCCCTTGCCCCCCTCCCCCCCCCGCAACAGCTTCATGCAGCCGTTTCAAGTGCGGCAGTGCGCACCCTGTCTGTGGTGCTTTGTTACCTGTCACAGCAGCGCTCACCCGTTTGTGCATACCCTGCCTTTCTCCCCCCCCCCACCCCCCCCACCCACCCCCACCCCCCCGCGCCCTCAAACAGCCGCACGCAGCAGCCGCTCCGGTGTCGCAGCAACGCGCCCTGTTCGTGACGCTCGGCCACAGCGTACGCTCTACACCCTGTGGAACCCCAGCCCCCAGCCCCCCTCGCCCCCCACCCACCCACCCACACACTCACTCATCGCTGCAGCAGGCGGGGACACTGGGCTCTGAAGCAGCAGTGACACGCTTGTATCGCAAACGCATCGCCACACCGCCGCTCTGACACGAGTACCCCCGATCCCCCCCCCCCCCCTCTCTTCCTCCCTCCCCCCCCCCCCGGCGCATCGCCGACGCAGGTGACGACACTGGATTCTGGTTTTGGCGACAACGATGCGTGCTACGACCCCAAGCAGTCTGCGGGGCAGGGCTCGTACCGCTCCATTCGCGAGACGTTCGGCGCGGGCAAGATTGGCCGCATTCCGCATGACTTATTGGACTCTGCCAAGGAGATTACGTTTGGGCAGGTGGAGCTCATGGCCAAGGGCCTGCGCCAGCCGTGGCGCATGTTCCACCACGAGGCGCAGGACCGCCTGTACATCGGTAAAGAAATCTATTTGCTTCGAAGCATAGTATATATATATGTATATATATATATATATACACACGTACTATACGTACATGCATGCACAAAGGTCAGCGTGTACATTTACAGCATACCACAAGGTGCAGGACCGCCTGTACATGCGTCAAGAAATGTGTATGCTACAAAGTATGTATATGTGTACGTACATGTATGCACAAGCGTCAAGAACGTACATATACAGCATGTGTAACACGTGCGTTGTCCACTAAGTACCACATGGACCCCGCCATGTGTAGCATACAAGTTGTCCATTACCACATGGAGCACACCAGCGTTTGGCTCCCGCAGGGCTGGCTGCGTATGCATGACAGTGCTCATGGCGCCCGCGCATGCAGCTTCCGCGCGGATGGCATCGCTAGATGTTGAGCGCTGCTGTCGCACCCTCCCCCCAGCGTGCAGCACGCAGCAGACATGCACAGAAAAAAACACGTCGCCTGCTCTGCCTCCGGCAATTTCCTCGCGCAGCGCAGCCCCAGAGACAATGCCAGGATCAGCGTGCATACGGGATGATCATGTCGACAGCGACTGTAACGCTGAAGTGTGAGCAGCGTCCAGTGCCACATAACCCTATCCCTAAACCTAACCCGCACCGCTCACGCTCTGCAGACCTGGCTGGCGCTTCCACCGTACTACAGAGACTCCAGAGGTGCTAGCTTGCGAACAGGTTTCTCCCTCTTCGCGCTACCTACCACCTGCTCCCCATGACCGCACCATACATCTAAGATTACGGTATCGAGGCTTCACGTCCGCTGCGTGCCCTGGCTGCCTTTGCTGCTTTGTGGCACCAGGTGACGTCGGCAACGGCGATGCGGAGGGCACCACGTCGGAGCGCATCTTCCACATTGACGGCGTCGCGCGCGCCCCACGACCACACCGTATCCAGCTGTATGTATACAAAACGTCACAAAACCGAGGCTTCACGCACCCACCAAGTACCCCTCCCCCCCCTCGCTGCGGCACGTCACAGGCGATGTCGGCAACGGCGACGCGGAAGGCACCACGTCGGAGCGCATCTTCCACATTGACGGCGTCGCGCGCGCGCCGCAGGACGCGGCCGGCGTGCTCCCCAACTTCGGCTGGCCGTGCATAGAGGGCGTGCGCACGGCGACGCTCGGCCCCCTGGGCGCGTGGACGTCCGCCACGGACCGGGTGATGCTGAGCGCTGCTCACAGCGCTGTTCTAACAATGACATCACCCCATGCATAACATGTGATCAAATGCATCAGAAGTGTATGTACATGTATATGTGTGCATAGAGGGCGTGTGCACGGCGACACTCGGCCCCCTGGGCGCGTGGACGTCCGCCACGGACCGGGTGATGCTGAGCGCTGCTCACAGCTCTAATTTGAACAATAGATGCCAGTACATGCATAATGTGTGCTACTGGTTCATATACTTCATATGTGCGTGTGTAGAAGCATACGTATATATGTGCATAGAGGGCGGGCGCACGCTCGGCCCGCTGGGCGCGTGGCAGTCCGCCACAGATCGGGTGATGCTCAGCGCTGCCCGAAGTCCTGTTGAATACATGCGTGACCAGTGAAACTCAATCAAATACTTCAGAAGTATGCTTCCATGTATCAATGTGACGCTCAGCTTTGTGTGGGCGTGGCAGTCTGGCACGGAGCAGCCATTTCTGAGCACTCCACAGCACTGTGTTGCTACCCCTGCCCATTCCTGCTCACTGCGGTTCAAATTGCGGCTCGTGCCGTGGCCGGTCGCAGAACAATGCACCACACACAGCGAGCGCCATGTACAAAGCCGTCTAGGGCCCAAGAGCGCTGCTGCAGCGATTGTCACAGCGACGCTGTCAGAGCATACAGCCGGCGGCTCGTACCACAAGCCGCGCATCATACCTACCTTCCCTGCAGTGCTCAGCGACCACTGCCGCCGCCGTGCCGCGATCGCTCACGAAACCGCGTGCCCACCCGAGAGAGAGCTGCTGCGGCAGGCACGTCGCGACGGTCAGCACGCACAGCCAGCGGCTCACACTTCAAGCCGCGCAGTATACCTACCTTCCCTGCAGTGCTCAGCATTCGCTGCCGCCATCCGCTTCCACCACATTAGGCCGCATCGTACTGACCATCCCTCAGCGACCGCTGCCGCCGGCGCACCACACTCACGAGAGACTGCGTGCGCACGTGCTGCCGTCGCCGCGCATCACAGAGGTACCTGGACTGGCTGGACGAGAACGGCCTGACGTACTGCGACGCCACCGTCGCGGCGGCGCAGGCGTTCATCGACGGCGCGCCCGTCCCCGCCGGCGGCGACCTTGGCTGGCAAGCGCCGCTGTTCGAGTACCGCACAGGTGCGTCACATGCTTGAGGTAGGCACTTTGAAGTATGTCTTTTGGAGTGTGATTTACGCCGACGGCGACCCCAGGTGGCAAGCGCCGCTCTTTGAGTACCGCACAGGTGCGTCCATGCTTGAGGGAGGGAGGTAGGGTGCGTCCATGGTTGAACCAGGTAGTACTATGTATGGCTTCGGCGCTGAGGGCGACCCCGCGGGTGGCGCGGCGCCGTCTTTGATTACCGCACGGGTGCGTCGCGGTGCTGGAGGTAGGTAGGTATGATTTCGGTGCCGAAGGCGACTTCCCGGGTGGAGCGCGCCGCTCCTCGAGTACCGCACAGGTTCGTCCACGATGCTTGAGGAACTGTAGGTAGATCTGGCTTCGGCACTGTCTGAGTTCCGCACAGTGCGTCCATGCTTGAGGTGAGTGCGTAGGTCCTCGGCGCTGTCCGAGTACCGCACACGTGCGTCACGTGCTTGAAGTAGGCATGTATGGCTTCGGCGCCAACCGCGATCCCGGGTGGCGAACGCGCAGCTCTTGGAGTGACGCACAGGTGCATCACGCGCTTGAAGTAGGTAGGTAGGTATTCTGCGCGTGCATGAAGTAGGCAAGAGATGCTTGTGCGCGCTCCCGCCTGTGCGCTCGCGATCGACTGCCGGCGAGTCCACGAGAGCCCCTAGCTGATGAAGTACGGCGTCCCCAAATCTGCATTTGGGGTCGGGCCATTAACACGATTTGCTGCTCTGAGCGCCGACACTGCCGGGACTTGTGCATGTTTGTCAGACAGGTGTTGAACTCGAGGTGGTGCCTTTGCTTTCTGAAAGTGCACGCTCGCTGACACGTGGTCGAGCAGCTGCTGTATCATCTGACTCATTAACCAATGTCCCACGCCAATAAAGGGCTGAGCCATTGAGGACCCTGACACTGCGGAGGTATGCTACAACGCGTTTGCCGCCGTCACAAGCGATATGTTCCCACGACGCTGCAGCGGCAAGCACTGTGCCCTGTTCAATCCTGCCAGACGGTCAACCTCACAGCGCTGTCTTGCATCCCGTGAGCCGCCTCTCAAACGCAGTCGAGCAGCTGCGTCGTCTGGACAACTGCGTGTCCCATGCGCAAGGCAATGAGGAGTACTCCCGCAAGTTGAACCCGGAAATGTGCTACAATGAGTCTAGATCTGTCGCAAGCTTAATTCACCACCGCCTTACTCCACTAGTGCATTCTTCGGACGCAATCAAGCATCCGCTGCGTCACTCAACAACTGCGTGTCCCGCGTCAATAAGAAAAACAATTGTCTCAACGCTCAGGCATCGAGGACCCCGACGATCCGAAGACCTGCTTCAACACGTTCGCGGCCATTACGAGCGTCTACTTCCACGACCCCGCGGCGGCGGGTGCCGCTGGAGCGCTGCCATCGAAGCTGGCCGGCAAGCTCATCTTCTCTGATTATGCCAAGGCGTGCGTGTGGTACGTTGAGAACGGCGCGGATGGCCTGCCGGACACCACCGCGCTCCCCAAGATCCTCATGGCGGAGACGGGCTTTATTAACATCACGCAGGTGCGCACATGAGGCTTTGGAGCGAGGGTGAGGGTTAGTTCCAGTCAGATTTGAAGTGAAGGAATACTAGGAGTAAGCATCTTGTTAGGGTAAGGCAACGCTCAGGGTTCAGATTAAGGGTAAGTGCAAGGACCACAATCACCCTCTCTGATTGATGCATCCTTGCGACAATGCAAGGATTGAAGCTCACCGTTCCGGAAGCTTGAGAGTGTCAAGTATCACAACCACACCCAATGAAAGCTAGACAACACATGCTGAGCTGGGCTGCAGCATTGCTGCCCAAGCTGCAGGGGCGTGGACTACAATACCGCATGGGCTCTAAACTCTAAGTAGGAACACACTGGAGGCACCCGTCCCCCCTTGGGGCTGTATGAACATAAGTCCACAGGTACATAGAGCCCTGGATAAATAAATGCAAGCCCATGAGTACAATGGGGCTAGTTATACTAGGCTTAAACTGTCCGAACTCACTGGCCTACGTGTTAACACTTCCGGATGCGCGACAGGCAGGTAAACTGTGCCAGCGCCAGGGTCCTGCTCCTGGTCCGCATTCGCCTCAGTACACTCATGGTGGGCTCTTGCTGGCACAATGTAACCACCATATTCTACTGCACCAAGCGGCTGCAATGGATTCATTGACACCATTCTCAAGTATCTGGCATGTGATTGTAATGCTACGCATTGCGCAGCCCTGTACCCGTTTTGCGGTGGCCCCTGCCCCAACGCGCAACCATACGTTTGCTAGCTAGGGCACTAGTGGTTCTAGGTTTCGCGCCTGACGCTCGCGCTGCCGCACAAACCGCGTGCAGGGTCCCGAAGGTGCCATGTACGGACTGGACTACGTCAATGGGCGGCTGCTCAGGATATCCATCATTGAAGCCGAGGCGGGCGCTGTGGCTGCCGTCGACAAGGGGGCCAAGAGGTCCTGAGAAAGCTTTAGCGGGGGCGAAGGGGGGTCAGGCGGTTGGTGACCCTTTCTGCCCCTCAATTCAGGTTCAGCACCCTGCTTAGCATCCCAAGGGGGCGGGGGTTGCTGACAGTGATGACCATTCCTGTCCCTACAGGCATACCATCCTCCTGCGCATAAGGCTCACAGAGGCTTATTTATGATGCTCTGCTGGCACCACCCTCACCACCGCAAAGCGAGGGGGGCTGACAGCAATCACCTTCCCTGTCCCGTAGGCCTAGCATTCCACTCCCACTCATGAGGCTGAAGCCAATCAACTCGCAGTTCACGGTGTAGCTACTGGCACCCCGCTTACAATCCCAAGAAGGGGGGGGGGGGTGCCAGTGATTACCTTTCCTGTCCCTTAGGCCTAGTGCACCCCCCTTCTGCCCAGTACACTTGGCATCTCACTTCACGGTGCACTACTGGCACCCCGCTTCCCATCTCGAGGGGGCTTAAGTTACTGGGGATTCCTGTCCTTTATGTAAGCGTAGCATCCCCCTCCTACCCATTACGCTGAGCGTCCACTACGGTCCACGTACTCCCTTAGGTTTGCTTGTGAGCATGCTGCGTGTTTGCTGCCTTGTGCGCATTCGCGCAGCACGTTCAGCCAGCTTCATCAGGCTGCGGGTAATCTGTAGCAGTTCATCAGCGTCAGCACCACATGACAAGTCACTGGCACCTTCATTGCACACAACGGGGAATATCATATCTGTGAAGATATGGTCAGCTGTTTTTCTTTCTGCCACGGCACTATTTTCCGTCATCATCTCAACGGTGTTGGCGACAACTGCATTTCTCGGTGCTTGGTCAACAATCCAGATGTGCCTGTTTGATGTGGGGATGTGGGTAGGCCTGGGTTCACGTACTGCCTGTAATAGACCCCCCCCCCCCCCCCCCCGGGAGGCGTCTACTGTAGTTCGCTCTGCAATGTTCCACCAAAGTGTTATACCTCTGAGTAGTGTTCAAAGCAGCACCTTCACATGTCTACGAAGACAAAAGTCAACAACTATGTGATTTACAGCGCCCGCCAACTGCGTGAATATGTAGCTTGCCTGCGCTTTACTCCAAGAACCTAACATCAATTCGCCAATGTATACACGCAGCATCTGCTCTCGTTCACAAACACACACACAAATGAAAATGAATGTGTGATCGACAGCGCAGTAGTGGGTGCCTGTTGACTCCCCCCCCCCCCCCCCCCCATCCCCCGCAACACTTTTTAATAGGAGCGTCAGCAGTTGAAGTTGTATATTATGTCCTGGACCGCATGGGCTGCGCGCACGATAAATCGGGCTTGCAATAACTAAATCTACGGAGGAGCCGGCGGTTCGGCGCTGGCCGGCGAGGGCCGCGGCACTTGCAACAGTGCGATGCGGCGGTAAGCGCTGACGTCGCCATCAGGGGCAATGACTGCGTTCCAGTTGTCGATCACGACACGTGTGAGCGCGCGCTGTAGCGCGAGGGAGGTGCGGCGGCGCCAGAAGGCAACGCGCTGCGCGAGATTGTAGCTGCCCTGCGAGCTCTGCTCGGCGAGTGCGTGTAGCAGCGCTTGGGTGTCGCGTGACATAGCGCCGAAGTGGTCAAAGGCTGCGGAAAATAGGGTGTGTGTAGTGGGGTCCAGGGCCCCTGAGACTACGTATGTGTCTATCTTTTCCTGCGAAGCCGATTCAAGCACGCGCTGCACATCGCGCGCGCCCCCCTGAGCCTGACGGAGGCGGGAGGGGCATGAGCTGTCACGTATGGTGACGTCTATGCAACAAGCTACTTCAAAGCCGCCGCGCAGTTTAGTGCACCGGCCTGCTGCTACCGCGTCGGCGCTCGGCTGCACTTTAGGGACTGGAAGGCAGACCTGGTTGCTGCCAAAGACGATGTCCATGAACTTGTTGAACCCGTGGCGCGCCGCGTAGCGGCGGAAGGGGGCAAGGGTGTCCCGGTCGAGACCGCGGAGGTGGGCCACCTGCTTGAGCAGCTGAAAGAGCGCGTCTGCGAGCAAGTTGTGTCGCGTGACGTTAAGCCCTTGTGTGCAGCGGCGCAGGTGGGCACCCGAGTCCACTGGTCTATGGCACTTGGGGCACCGCGCCGCAGCGGGGGCGGGGCGCTCCACGCCCAGGTGGCGCCGCAGCGTCTCGCGGAATTCCGGCGGGGACATGGTCTCCGCTGGGTCAGTGCTCGGCAATTGCGCCAAGAAACCCATGGCCCCCTTAGAGGCGCCGCTGCGCCACGCCGCGACTGCTTCCAACGCATTTGCTGCTTCAAGCCGACGCAGCTGCGTGGCGGCGAGCGCTGCGTCTAGCACCCGTGATAGCGCCGCTTGACGCCGCGGCAGCACGGCGGCCGGCGGGGCCTGGGCAGAGCCTGGCTCGCGCGCCACCGCTGGCGCAGCAGCGCGGCGCGCGCCGGCGCGAGTCCGCATGCCCGGCCCCGCAGCTCCGCCTGCCCGTTGCAGCAGATCGCGCAGCGCCCGCCATGCGCCGTCGTCCTGGCGCCAGTCCTGGTACCAGACCGTGGGCAGGAGCAGTGCGAGGGCCGCTGCAGCCTCATCGCTGCCGCTGCGCAGCTGCTGCAGGCAGGTAGCTATCTGGGTGAAGGTGAAGCCATAGCGGGCATGCTCTAGGACGCGGCTGCGTGCCGCGACTGGAAATGCCGCCAGTGCCGGCCCCATGCACTCGAGGGAACGTGCAGCAAATGCGGCACATGCACGGGGCGCCGCGCCCAGCACGCCAAAGCCACCACTCCCCAGCCGCAGATGCACGCGTACCTGCTGATGTGCTGGTAGCGTCACTGGGGCCTCGCCACCCCAGTCGGCGCCGCGTACCCATGCCACTGCCGCCGCCCACAGAGAGGGCGGCGCCGCCGCCGCCGAAACCGCCGGCGGGCCGCGGCAATCGTCACCCGCCGCCGGCGCGCGCTGGTGGGCCGGCGGCGTAAGACCCGCCGATGGCTCCTGCGCCAGCGCGGCCACGGCCGCTAGCGTGATGGCGTCGAAGCGCCGTAGCTCCTCGTGCGTGAGGGATGGCGCTGTATTGCGCGAGACATGCCCTGCGCGGGCGGGGACGGCAAGACGCAGAATGGAGAAGGCAGCCTGCACATCCTCCATCTGCACAAGCTCCGCAACCAGGCGGTCGGTGCCGGGGGCACGAAGGGTCGCCGCCACTTGCGCGCGCACGAAGCCCTCGGTGCCGACCGGCACCCCCATCAGCGTGATGCCGTCGTCACATACTGGTACGGGGACATTGGCGGCGGCAAAGACGGCGGCGGCGCGCTCGCGGGCGCCGCCTGAGGCCGGCACCACCGCCGCGCATTTCGTGACGTTGACCTGAATGTTGAGCTCGCTCAGCGCCTGTTGTATGAAGCAGAACGCGCGGCCAACGTGGTCGAGCACCGGCGCGTCACAGCTGGGCGTCATGATGGTGAGGTCATCGAGGTAGCCCGGAAGCGCCAGTTGCGGGAACTTGGCGCGGGCAGCCACCATGGTGCCGCGCAGTGCCAGCGCGAACAGCAGCGGCCCCAATGGGTCGCCCTGCTGCACGCCCTGTTGGGAGAGGATGATGGCGGCGTCGGCGTGCCCATCTAGGCCAAATTGTAGCCAAGGGGCCCGGCCGGGGCCGTAGATGTGCTCGACGTAGCCGTACAGGCCAGGCAGATGCTCGGCCACCGCGGTGAGGACTGCCGAGCGCGACAGCGCGTTGAAGGCATTACTGCCGTCAATGGCAAGGAGCACGCCGCCGCACTCATGCGTGAGCTGCGCCATGAGCGCCACTCTCTCTGCGCCCCCCCGCGCGCCGACCCCAAACTGGCCAATTGGTTCCAGCAGCGCGGAGACGCGGTCCCGGGTGTCCGTGCAGAAGGTGCGGGCGAACAGGCGGCGGATGGTGTCGCCGCACGCGATGGGGCGCGCCTTCTCGCCCACAGCGCTGAGGCGCGCGGCCGCGTGAAGGCGCCAAAAGGGGGCGGGCAGCGCGGCGGGGGTGGAGTACACCGCGGTACCCAGCCACGCCAGCAGCTCAAGGAGCCAGTCAACCGTGCGCCCCGACGTGTGCGCCGTGTGCCGGACGCACTGCTGGAGGTGGGAGTTGCGCAGCCCAGAGGGACCGGCGGCCGAGCCAGGGTTGGCGGCGAGGATGGCCTCGCGTAGCCCGTCCGCCGTGAATGAAGCGCAGTTGAGTGGTGCCGGCGCCGCCAGCGCCGCCGCCGCCACCAAGCTGCGCGCCCGCGATGCCGCGGCATCCAGCTTCGCAGACGCATCGCCAGCTGGGTGTTTAGCCTGCAGTTTATGCAAGGTAGCAGAGTCGCGGGGGGCAGATGTGTCAGCACCCTCCGCCAGCAGCCGCGCGGCGCGCCCGACGCCGCCCGGCTGCCGCGCCGTCGCCGCCGCGCGTTCCCGCACTGCCGCCGCCGCCTCCGTCATAGACCTAGCGCGGCGCGTGCACGCACGGGCGGCGCCGCGGCGGCAGAAGGCCAGCGCTGTGCGCGTGAGCAGGTCCAGGTCGCCTGCCACGAAGGCCGCAAAACGGTGCGCCCGCGGCAGGGAGCCGTCGGGTACAAGCAGCAGGCACGGCAGCAGATGCAGCAGCTTGCACCATGCACCGGCTGTGGCGGACGCCTGTGCCGCTGCCTCAACCCCGTGTGCCTGCGCTACCGCCGTCTGCGCTTCCCGGAGGCCCGCCAGCGTGGCCGTCAAGGCGGCTGTGAAGTCCGAGCGGTGCTCCAGGCGAATGCGGCGGCCGACCACCAGTTGCTGCTGCAGAACATAGTCAAAGGAGAGGTCGTCAAGCGCTGCGCGCGCGGGCGAGAGCGGCGCCAGCGTCCAGAGCGGAAGCGCGCTGCGCCATGTTGGCCCTGCCGCAGCCACAGCGGCAGCTGCGCGGGCGCCGGGGCCGCGCGCGCCGCCGCTGGCTGTAGAGAGGGGGAGGATGGGGGGCAGAGGCGCGACGCGGGGCCCGTGTGGCCGCTGCGTTGCGGCCGCCCCCCGGGACTTGTACAGGTGGTCGCGCTGGTGCAATTTCGTGCGCACGCACCCTGGCTCGCCGCACGAGGCGCATGCGCAGAGTAGCAGCTCGGGTTCCACGGCGTAGTAGGTGCCCGCGCCGGCTCGGTGGAGAGTCAAACACTCATCGTCGACCGCCTGCATACGCGCGAGAAAGTCGGCAGGCACATTCGGATGCTCGCGGCGCTGGTGATCCGCCAGCGTCGTGGCGATGCGGCGCGCCAGCGCCAGCGACGCCGACGTCTGCGCCGTGAGCGTGTTCGCCTCCCCGTTCCGGCGGAGGCGCGGTTTGGGCACTGGCACCCGAAAGAGGCAGCCAGTGTCATATAAAGGGCAGCGCGGATAGATGGCAGCTGTTGCAGGCTGAGCGGGCGCCTGCACTGCCTCAGGCTGCGCAGGGTCTATGCCCGCCGCGGCAGCCGCTGCTGCAGCAGCAGCTGCCGCAATGGCCGCCGGTGCGGCTCCCCCTGAAGTAGAGTCAGACATCATTACGGTGGATGAGGGGAGCGCCGCACCGGCGGCTTACAGGCCCGAGGCGCCGCCGCCTCCCTCCGATGCCGGCGGCTGGGCCGTCGAGGTGGAGAGGAAGCGGTCGGCGGCGGACTGACCTTGGGGCAGCCCGCGCGCGGGGCGTGCAGCGGGGGGTTCCGCCGCCGAGCCCGGCGTGCGCTCAGCAGCCGTGCGCTTGCGGCTGGCGCGGGGTGTGCCACTGTCGGACATAAGCGCGCTGCTGTCACTGGCAGGCATGGGGGGCTGCCTACTGCGCGAGGGGGAGGCGCTGCAGTCGCTGCCGTGCCGAGCCGCTGGCGACGATGCGCGCCGACACCGCGAGCGCCCGCGTGAGCAAGAGCGCGGCGGCTGCCGCGGCGCCGCCGCTGCCTCCAGTGCCACCGCGGGGTCCGCTGCCGCGCTTGCGGCCGCTGCCGCTGCCGCGCTGGCAGCGCCTACAGCAGGCGGCGGCGCGCCCGCCGCCGCCGCGCCTGCCGCCGCCGCGCCCGCCGCCGTTGCCCCGTCCGCCGCCACCGCCGCCGCAGCGCCAGCCGCTGCAGAGCTAGCCTCAAGGTCTCCCGCCACGGGCGTGGTGGCCACCGCGCCGGCGGCGTCCGCCGCCGGCACCGCCACGCTCGCAGCGCGCGCCGCTTCTGCTGTCAGCTGCGCCTCGAGTCGAGCGGTCGCCGCAGCGTTGCGCACCTGCTCTCCTTCGCGCAGGCTCCGTTGCTGCGCCGCCAGCCGCTCCGCACGAACTTGCTCTGCCAGAGACCGGTCGCGATCGGCCTCAGCAGCCCGCTTTCCCGCCTCGGAGGCTGCCAGCAGCTTTGTCAGTGCCTTGACCTGCTGCTGCAGCCCCTTCCGCGCGGTCCTCCCCTCCAGGATGCCCCCTGCAGCTGCTGAATGCGCTGCTCCTGGCCCAGCTGCGCAGGGTCCGCGTCGGCCGCCGGCGGCGGCGGCGAGGCGCCCGGCGACGCGCTCGCCAGCGCGGGCGTCGAGGCGGCGGCAGCGTCCGTCGCGGCGGCGCCGGTCGCCGCCGGCGCTGGGGGGTGCGAGGCGGCGGCGCCGGTGGGCGCACGCTGCGTCGCGGCGGCTGCCGCCGCGGCGGCTGCAGCCGTGGCTACCGCAGGGGCACCGGCGGCTGTGCCAGTGGCGGCGGCTGGCGTGGTGCAGGCCGCGGGGAGCGTGGTGTGCGCGCAGCGCGTTGCCCGGCACTGCTGACCCGGGCGCGTGAAGTGCCGTCGCAAGCAGGACGGGCACGCTGTCAGATTGTCAGGGCCCAGCAGCCGCAGCGCTACTTCCGTGCCGTCCACCGCGCATAGGACCGAGTGCGCGAGTCGCCGCGCAACGCCGCGGACCACTGTTAGCTCCCAAACACCCGCGGCGCCTGGCGATGCCGCCGACGCCGGCGCCGCGGATGAGGCCGCACCGTTAATGCCTACGCCGCAGGTCTTCAGAGCGCTGGCCAGCAGCAGAAAGGCGGCGGAAGTGCCGCCGCCGCCCGCCCGCAAGCGCACCGGCGCGATGGGCATGCCAGGAGCTGCGAGTGCGGGCGCAAGCAGCATTGCAAGCTGCGCTGCAGACCACGCCGCCGGCGCGCCGCGCACGGTGACCGTGACCGGGGCGCTCATGTCACCAGCGCGGGTGATGCGCAGGCGGAAGCCGCTGAAGCTGAAGTCAGCGGAGTCGCCGACCGTTCCGAGCGCCGCGTCAACGAGCGCGGCCGGCGCCCGCAAGCATAGCGTGCGGAAGTCATCGCGAGGCGACAGAGGCCCCAGCGTCTCTGCACCCTTGAATAGGGACGCAAGTGAGGCAGCGTCTCCAGCGCCGGCCCTCGCCGCGTCGTGCATGTGCGTGAGCGCCGCCGCTAGCAGCTGCTGGCGCCCCCGCGTGAGTCGGGCGCGGCGCTGTGCAGCCGCCGCAGGGGTGCTGCGCTCGCGCTCGTGAGGCTGACGGGCCGGCGCGAGCTCTGCTAACAGTGCGCGGACGCTGGCCGGCAAGGCAGCCAAGTGCTCCTGGGTGTAGCAGGTGACTGGATCCACCGTAAACGAGACTAGGTCTGTGCCGGCTGCCGCCGCCGGCGGCACAAATGGCTGTCCCTCCGCTGTCGGACGGCCCTGCACGCGCGCCGCCATCGCCATGAGGCGGCCCGCAGCGGCTCCACCCTGGCGCCCCACCGCCGCGACAGCGGGGGGCACGAAGAAGTACTGCTCCTGTTCCGCGGCGTGGAACATCTCGCTCGCCTGTTGGTATAGCTGCCCTGGAGTGAGGGCGGATGGGGCTGGGGTTGGCGTGTAGCTGCCTCGGGGAGTGAAGTAGGCTCCATCGTGGCCGTGCAGCAGCCGTGCCTCCTCCCGAAGCAGGTTGCTCTTCGCTGTAAGCGACGGGGGTGTTGTCGCAGTTTTGGCGGCTTTGGCCGCCCACGAGGCAGCAGCAGCAGGAGGGGTGGCCGCGCGACCATTTGGGCCAGCTGGCGTGTCGCCAGTCGCCGCTGGCAGCACCACCTCCATCGCTTCGGATGGCATGAAACGACTTGAAGTTGAAATGGGGCGGGCCCTGCCCCGCCCCTGGGACACGGTGGCGGCTGCCCCTCGTGGAGGGTGCCGAGCGTTGGCTGAACAGCAGGCACACAGGGTGGGAGTCACCAACGTGGCGCCAGCAAAATCCACCCAGAAACGTTTTGTTTTTGAAGTTGGTGCGAAACGGAAAAGGAACGGAGAGGTTGAGTTCTGTGTGTGTGTGATGTGAAGACGCGCGTGTGACTTAATGCACACTCAAGTGCCTCATCGAGAAGCCGTGCAAAATAACTGCTGAAGAATGCTGCAAAGCCCAGAGGTGGCATCATGGACAGACCTAGCACCGTGGCGGATCTCAGTGCTGCACAGAAGCGGCGGAGCTTGCCAGGCGCACCCAAATCATGGGCTAATGACCCTGCTACGGAAGGAGACACAGCGGCTGTGCCAAGGCTCATGAGCAGGAGTGCGACTGTGTCGTCACTGGCACACGTAGGGTCAGGGTGAGTAGTTGCAGATCCTCAACTGTTGTTGAATTTGACTCATGTTATTTTGGCGCAGCGCACTGGCCTTCGTAGAGCAAAGTCACAGTAGCAGTACTATGATGCAGGTAGCTGCCAGTGACTGTGAAGTGAAATGTAGGAAATTGTCAATTACTTAAATGTCTGTTTTCCAAAAAGATGGTGCACTGGCAACTTGATGCACCCATTTGCATCGCACAGCGAGAGCTAGAGTATTACAATGCTTGCTCTAAGGGCGCTCGCACAGTGCGCTGCAGGAGGCGAGGCAGAGTGTGTTCGCAGACACATGTGCACTCTTTAAAAAGTCATACTCTCAGTGAGTGACAAAGGCCTTGCTGCCCTCTGCAATTGTGTTCTGGCGACGGCCGCCCAGTGAATTATACTGATGAATTATACTGATGCTGACCTGCGAATTACCGCATTTTCGCAACATATGTGCAACGCCTCAAGGAATACAAAAGCGGACTTTACAGGAGGACCAACTACTTTGCCCATTTAAAAATCTGCACCTGTGCAACTTTAAAAACAGATTTCAGTCAGTTGGCATTCGAGTCAGTGCGCCAGCCCGGCATGCAGGGCGTGCTTTGCTGACAAATGCACGCACACATAGGTGACTGGCCGATAGCAAAGAGCTCTTCTGGCGTGCTGTGCTGATGAATACACACACACGTAGGTCAATGGCCGATGGCAGAGAGTCCTGCAGGCAGCTCCGTGGAGTTCGCTGCCGCGTCACGTCTTGGGATGCACGCCGACAGCAGTCCATCAAACCGTCGTGCACGGCACTGCCGATGCCACTCAGCCGCACTCAAGCGCAGCCCTGCCAACTGTCTTGAGCACATGCAGGTCGTCACATAACCGCTGTAACTGTCACTGCAAACAGACACGAGGCACAGAAGTACAGGCTATACCAAGCCCGGACACCAACAGTCATGACGGCCATGAAGCACCCAGTAGCACCCCTGCAGTGCTGCTCGGTCACTTCTCGCACAGCGCGTGACTGCTCTGCGCCACCACCTGTTGAGACAGGGGCACTTCCACCTGAACTAACAAGCTCTGCGAAAAAACTGCTTGCACTTTCTGATCAGACTTCCCCAACCAGATAGCCAGTGCACCAGACGCACCCCTCCCTCACACGCCGCAGGTGTGTCGCGTGAATGACCCTGACCCTAAACCTAAAACCAAACCTAGCCCTAACCCCAATACTGCAGCTGTCCCGAGAGTGTGCTGCTGATGGCTAACCTCAACATGCAAACTTCAACTGTGACGCACCGGCATCCCCGGCGGTCACATACTACACTGCTGCAGGTCCATCGATGTGGGCGGTCTACACAAGCTCTTGAGCACATTGGCAGTCGTCACGGCGGCCATTGAGCACCCAGTAGTACCCCTGAAGTGCTGCTCGATCACTTCTCTCACGGCGCACGACTGACCCTTACCTGAACCCTTGAACCAAACCTAAACCTCACCCTAGCCCTAACCCTACTTCTGCGCAATCGCCGCAGGTCCATCGATGTGGGCGGCCTGCACAAGGTGGTGGAGCGCGCGGAGCTGGAGGGCCGCAGCGCTGAGCAGCTGATGCAGGAGCAGGCGGCCGCGGCGCAGTATCGCGCGCAGCTGCCGCCGCCGGAGCTCTTCTCTCAGCGCGATTTGGTGAGGCTGCTGCGTTGTTAATGACTGTGTACAGGTCAATATTTACCCATTGGCAAAGCAATGTTGAGCAGCTGATGCAGGAGCAGGCGGCCGCGCGCAGCACCGCGCGCAGGCGCAGCAGCTGCCGCTGCCGGAGCTCTTCTCTCAGCGCGATTTGGTGAGGCTGCTGCGTTGTTAATGACTGTGTACAGGTCAATATTTACCCATTGGCAAAGCAATGTTGAGCAGCTGATGCAGGAGCAGGCGGCTGCGCGCAGCACCGCGCGCAGGCGCAGCAGCTGCCGCCGCCGGAGCTCTTCTCTCAGCGCGACCTGGTAAGACTGCTGCGCCGTCATACCCCATGTTTTTATACATACCCATTGAGACAGGTATTTTAAAGTGCGTTTACATGGACGAGGCGCAGGGCTGAGCAACTGATGCAGGAGCAGGCGGCGGTGTAGCACTGCGCGCAGATGCAGCAGCTGCCGCTGGCAGCTCCTCTCTCAGCGCGACCGAATGCGCCGGCCGTGACGGCAACGAAGAAGTCGTGGTGCAAACTCAGCCACGAACACAAGTGTTCTGCGATACATCCACACTGAGGGTCGCAGCGCTGAGCAGCTGATGCAATGCAGACTGCAGCGTAGCAACGCGCGCAGATGCAGCGGCCGCCGCCGCCAGAGCTCCTCTCTCGGGGGGACCTGGTGGATATGTGTAGAGTGTTGCAAAGCCACCATATAGGATCATTCTTCAATGTGTCGAGGGGTGCCAGCACAGCAGTGCCAGGCAGCGGGCCGCCCGCAGGCTACAAGCAGAAGTGGCACTGTTGCTGGTGTTGATGGAGTACCCTTGGATCCGCAGTGGTCACATGAACCTGCCAGAGGTGCCATGATAAGCTCAGTTGAAAAGAAACTGCTACACCAGTATTCTGCAACACCCGCAAGGTGTGCAGTGAGCATCGCAGATGCCTTGGTGTTGTACATCTTGAAAACTAAGCAAGTGTATCTGAAATCAATACAGCAAGCACTTCTGCCAGCTGTTGCTGATGTTACTCGTGAAAAACGCGGCACATGCCACACCTAGGAGCACACCCTGACAGTACACAACGATCAATTGTATTGCGTACGTACTGACGGGCGCCCGCACCGCAGTGAGCACTGATTCGGACTGCGACCGAGACTGGCGCTTGTTCAAATGCTGTCTCTCTGTGATGATACAGCAAGCTGCTCTGCCAGCTATCGCTGACCCTGCGTACGCACAGCACTATAATGAAGTATACTATGCACATGCATGCATTGGCAGTGCTTGAGCCGCTGATCTACATGCTGTACCACTAACCCTAAACCTAACCCTCACCCTAACCCCATGCTGTGCCGAGTGCCAATGCAGGCACGTTTGAGACTGACGTCTGTTCCGAAGCGGTCTCTCAAGCTCGATGCAGCGAGCTGCCTCACCATCTATCGCTGATCGTGCGCAATGCCAGTCGCTGCGAGTGCCGCACCTTAGTCAAACTTGCGTGTGCGTGCGCCCAGGTGTTGTCAGTGCAGCGCATTCCAGTACCTGTATGACAATGGCCGCCCTACTTCAATTACTGCTCTACCTAGGGTCGCCTCACTACATATACTGACATCGGCAGTACGCAAATCATTGAGCTAAACGCGCGTCAACGCGCCCCACACGCTGTGCTGAGCGCTGATGCAGACAGCGTCCAAGCTGCCCGGCATCTTGGAGCTGAACTTGCGTATCCATACTTTAGAGTATGTTGGCAGTATGTAAACTTTTGAGCTACAATCGCGCCGGTGCGCGCCCTACACCCCGTTCTGAGCGCCGATGCAGACCGCCTCCGAGCTGCCCGGCATCTTGGAGCTGAACTTCCAAATCCACAAGTATGTTGGCAGTATGCAAACTGTTGAGCTGCAAGTGCGCTGACGCATGCCCCACATCCCGTGCTGAGCGCTGACACAGATGGTGTTGGAGCTGCCCGGCATCTTGGAGCAGACCTTGCACATCCACACCTTGAAGTATGTTGGCAGTATGCAAACTGTTGAGCTACGAGCGCGCTGACACGCACCCCACACCATACTGAGCGCTGCTGCAGACCGCCTCCAAGCTGCCCGGCATCGGCGCCTGCAGCCCCGGCAAGCCGGCGCACCGCGCGGCAGCGAAGGCCGAAGGCGGCGGCGCCAGCTACAAGTCCGTGGGGCTGTTGGGCAGCCTGTCTGCCGGCAGCAGCCTCGTGGGCGGACGGGATCTGGCGGCGTCCAAGGGCAGGTATGCATCTGTGTTTACTTCCGGGTGTGTATGTATGTACTCCATGTACTTTTTATTCATTCTCGCTCAGGGCGCGAAAAAGCCCAGGTGATGGTCTAACTTGATGCTGCTGTACGGAATCTACACGTCGTGTGACTTCTGAAAGTGTCTCAACGACAACCACTCAAATGCCGCCGCCGCCAAATGGCATCTCGGGATCCTCCCCTACATCCTCCTCCATGTGCCCCCTCCCCCTGGATTCTGCCATGTGTGTCATGACACGGCCAGAGTATGCCATGTGGAGCGCTGCCGACAGTGCCGAGCGTCAGCGCGCCAGGGCGATGCCCTTAAGAGCTTTAGGGCGCGCTCCTTCGGGCACTGACATCCTGCTGGCATTCTCCGTCGCCACAGCCTCCAGCAGCTTCTGCCCCTGCTCCCCGATGCTGCCGAACGACCCAATTGCCAAAGTGGCAAGTTTGTAATTATTCTGATCACAATGACCAGAATAGTGGGTACTTCCGCTCGAGGGGCAGAAAACCTTGGGCTATCCTGCACCACGTCATATACAACATGTATGCTCGTACCGAAACTGGTGAACGCTTTCCCCGCCATTTCCCCCTGCTCGAGGGGCGGAAACGCTTGGGGGCTATTGTGCAGCACGCCGTGTACAACACGTATGCTCCTGCTGAGCTTGTGCAGGCTTATTTGTTGCTGGTATATCTCGCGCACGCTCAAACACTCGCAGAGCTATCTGCAGATGGACCGCAGGCGGGGCCCCCTCCTCCGCTGCCCCCCGGCAGGCATGTACCTGCGTGAGGCATTGCTATGAGATCATGGTGCACATGACGTTGGGGCGCTTCTGCCTGCACCACGTGCGGTTGTTGAGAATGCCTCGCAGAGCTGCGTGCAGTTTGGGTGGCGCTGGTGCGCAGTGAGGGATGGACGTGCACTTCTTAAGGTTAGGGTTCGGATGGGGGTGAGGAGGTGAGTTCCACCGGTTTTCCGCCGGCACCCCTAACCCTGACCCTAATCCTAACCCTAACCCTAACCCTAACCCTTAGCTACCTCAGATCATCTAGCAGCTATATGAAATGGACGCCTCACACCTGCCCCGCTGCGACTGCCTCCGTCACTTGTGCGCTGTAGCGGCGGCACGTGGCGTTACACGGGGCGACTGCATGCGGCAACGGAGCTGCCGGTGTCCCGCGTCGACGTGGAGGGCCTGGTGAGTCACCACTTGAACTTGTCCATGACTTCAACATGTTCTACGTTCCATAGAGATTGCCTCAAACAAGGGGGGGGGGGGGGGGGTGGGGCTCTGATGCGGCTCGCAATGCGACTGCTCCACACCGCGCGCCGCATGCAGACCTTCCCTACGCTTGCGTGCGCGCTTGTTGCCATGAAGAGTCTTTCCACTGAGCGCGCGGCGACTCAAGCCTGCGTCGCACAGCTCGTCTGCCCAGCTCCACACGATACCTAAACCTACCGGCCTAAGGCCAGGCCATACACTTTGCGCACGTCCCTACGGGATCCCCCAAGCCCACCCTGACCCCCCCCCTCTACTGGACCCCAACTTCAACTCCCGCATCAGATGCGAGAGTTCGACGCCGCCATGGCCGTCATCGACCAGTCGCGCGGCGGCGGCGGTGGCGGCGGCGGCGGCAATGACAGGGGCGTTGGCGGCGGCGGCGGCGGCGCGCGCGCGTCGCTGACTGCTAGGGCCGATGTGAAGGCCGAGGGGGCGCTGCGTGCGGATCTCAAAGCCATCATGGAGGAGGTGGAGGCGAGCTTTGCAGAGAGGTGTGTGTAGTTCCACATCTATGTATAAGTTCGGTGAAGTACTCTGAATCAGTTTGAAGCAGCTTTGCGGAGAGGTGTGCGGTTCTCTATGTACTTTGAAGTGTATGTTTCAAGACGTATACAAGGGCTGGTGTACTTTGCAGCAGATTATGTATGCTTCACGAAGCATATATATGAAGACTGAAGTGTTTTGAAGCACATACTGTACGCTGAGCCATGCTGAGGCACCTCAAAGTGCATGTGTCTCGGAGTATCCTCTCTGTGGCATGTCTCGCCGTACCTCAAAGTACGCTGTGAAGTTTACGTGCTCAGGCGTGGGCCCCAGGTGGTGGCAGTCACGCAGCAATTAATGTTATGCCAGCGTGAACGCAGTATGAAGGCGATTGTTGTTGTGCTGCTGCAGCTGCAACAGTTCTAACCCCCTTGACACTCTATACAGTTCATATCAGCTTCCCTCTTGGACGGGGAGTTTGCTTGAAGTTGCAAGGTTGTGCCAGCGGCACTTGAAGTCCTGCTTCATGTCTGGAGGTATTGAACGCTGCATGATTTGATCGCATGCACCAACCAGCACAGAGGCTCTTGCGAAGGCTCGTGGGGCACCATTGCTGGATATTGAGGCTGCCTTGGAGGAGTTGCGGCGCGCTTAGACGGAACTTTATGAAAAACAAATCAAAAAGATCGTTGAGCTCTAGGTGACAAGGGATGGTTAGCCGCAAGTGCCTTCCACCAATAACTGTGGTCGCCGCTGCTGCAGTCATTGGCCACGAGTTAAACAGTGCCACCATAACCACAGTAGACAAAAGGACTTATGATAGAGTGACTGGACTGCTGGCTTTGCCGTGTTTCTCACCCCATGACCGATAGCCGCATCGCCTCTCCAGCCGTGAGCGTCATGTATCATGTTTGCTCTGTGCGCTGCTACTCGTGAGCTTGACCACTACTACATCCTGCGAGTGCTACGCCGGGACTTCAGCTCTCACTTGAAGTTATGCACAGTCACCTGCAGCACGTGCTGCCGTCTTGCAACGCTCGCTCGCCGCAGGGAGCACATCGCCGCTATGCTGGGACTGGCGAAGAGCAACAACAACTGCTTCGAACTTCAAGACCAGCACAACACGGACGCCGAGGGCGAGTGCGTCCCGGGACTGACAGTTACAGGCTGGAAAACCGCCGCGTCTGCTCTCGCGCGGTGCCTGTACGAGCAGAAATGGGCGGACCTCACGTGCGCCGAGTTGACAGACCAGGTCAGGATCTACAGTAGAAGTACTTCAACCTGAAGTTGTTGTGTGGGTCTGTCGCTTGCTATTGCTGTGTAGTGGGTGCTGTGGGGGGGCGGGGTATGGCGCGCGAGCTTCGCATGCTACACCTAGGAGTGAAAGCAAGGCCAGCACCCATGCAGCAAAGTATTTCCAAAGCCACAAGTGGATTTTTTAAGTAAACTTGTACTTGAAGCGCGACAGAGATGCTTTGGGCGCTTGCGCTGACAGTCCAGGTCGGTAATAAGACGCCCGAAGTGTGCAGGAGACGTACGTCTTTAAAACGTGAGTGTGCTGCAGTGTTGCACCATCGGCAGGGTTAGGGTAAGGGAGAGGGTGAGGGTGGGGATGAGGCTTCGTACTTAGGGTTAGGGTTGGGGTTAGGGTTAGCCGCGCTGCTCAAGTTGAAGTACCCTCCAAATGAGGTACACGCTGAAGCTCATACCACTTACTGTTGTAAGCACTCCAAAGCTCCCAAGCGTACCCCTCACACATTCTTCACACTCTCTCGTGCGCGCCCTGTACTAGGTTGGAGTCATGTGCCTGCAGCATGGGCAGCTGCTGCGTGCACTGTTCAACTTGAAGTACAATCAAAATGAAGCACATTTTCAAGTTCATGCCACTTACTGTTACACGCAACCTCTGTCTTGGTCATGTTCTTTACTAGGTCGGCGTCATGTGCCTGCAGCACGGGCAGCTGCTGCGCGCGTTGCGCACGCGCTTCGCGGGCCTGTTCTCGCGCATGCACCGCCTCTACAGCGACTCCCTGTGGCAGGTCGACCAGTGCGTGGCGGCGCTGCGCGACGCTCAGGTGCGTCACTTCAAGTGCGCACAATCTTCAAGTGCCTACTTGAAGTACTTGATGAGCATGGCAGAGCTTCCTTCTGAAGCTCTGCATCAAGCAGCACGGCGGTTACATCACGCAGGTGGCGTGGTTCACAGCAACGAAAAGGTCCCGCGCATGCGGTGCCCGGTACTTTTACTGACGCCTAGCAACAACAAAAGTGCGTTGGCGTCTGATACCACAATGATTGAACCACACCTCGGCAAGACCCACAGGATTCACACTGGCCTGTGCATGCACGCCCGTTGCTTCAAGGCCCCATGGCGCATTTGCCAGTGTGTGGCAGCGCCGCGCGTTGCCCAGGCGACAGGCCAACACTACCCCTGGGTGCGTACATCCGCGAGCAATGGTGTAATGTAAGTTCTATACCCTACTTGAGGTTAGAAAATAAAGTACTTTCTTGCGGAAAATGTCAAATGGGTTGTATCACAGAGCGCCAATGAGTGTGTGCGTGAAGTCAGCTCTTGAATATATGCCCCCCCACAGCGAGTCTGCGTGGCGGATCCACCTGTGCGATCTGCGCACGCGCCATCTGAATGACAGCACTGCTCAACATCACCGCCGCGGACACTTCCGCGATGCGCTTCTGCGCGAGTCATCGCGTGTCCATGCGTGCACTTCCGCGTAGTCCAAGTGTGCACTTCAACGTGTGGCGATGCTCAAAGCAGACCCCCCATGGACTCAGGGGGATGCACAGCGATACATGCGCGCGCTGTATCAAGTGCTCACATCTCCATGCTCGTGCTTTCTTGTACTTTGAAAGTGCACTCAAATGGGCGGCGATGCTCAAAGGAAGGCACAATTTTCTACGCATGAGAGATGGGACAAATGCAGAGTGCAATTTCGCTCTTTTCGAGCGGTTCCCGCCATATTGGCCTGAGTGCAGCAGCGACAGTCGTGGTGAAGCCATGCGAATGTGCATCGTTGACAAGCGGCCGCGATGCGTCCCTTGCAGGCGGCGAAGGAGGGCGCCGATGCGCAGTGGAGGGTGCGCGTCCAAGCCATGGAGAGGGTGAGTGTGCCTAGGGGGTGTGTATACTCTTTGAAGCGTATACTTCAAGTATAGAGATGCTAAGTCGGCGACGCTCAAGAAGTATTTGATGCTGATGAGAAATGCCGCTGTTGTCGAGGGTTGTCGCACAACATGTCAATACTTGGAAGTATATGAAAGGCATGGTGCATATACAGCAAGTCAACACTTCAGAGTGCATGCTGCTGCAACGTACCTGACTCTTGTATTGTCGCATGATTGTTGCCGCGCAGTGACGCACTCCACGCTTCCAGCACTTCTACTTCCTCAGTTGGGCTTATAAATTATTTCAAACAGTGATGCATCCATACCTGACACTTTGCATGTATGATCAGTATAGGGTCAGTGTGCGTTTGCTAACCCTAACCCTAACCCAACCCTCACTTTACTCCAGCCTAAACCCTAGCAGCGCAGCCCACCAAGCCTGTCAGTTCACCTTGCCCTGATGTCAGCGACAACTCGCGTCAGGCTGCTGCTCCAGAGGCCCGCCGATTGAGCGCATGCAGAGCGCGAAGGAGGCCAGGCGCCGTCTGCTGCTTGTTTGAGGCTGGCGTGATGTTCCAGCTGCTCAACCGCCGGAATCGTGGCACATCGTGAACTGTGCCGCAAGCTTTGCAGCTCAGCATATGGCATGCGTGGCATTTACTATCGCGCCATCTGAAACATCCGCTGCACCACCAGGATTGTCGCATGTCGTGAATTGCGCCACAAGCAGTGCAGGTTGGCACATGGCATTCGTGGCATTTGCCATCATATCATTGCGCATGGCGCAACTGCTGACCATGCGTGCTCTGATACATACCTACCTGCCCCCGCGCCTGCAGGAGTGCGAGGGCCGCGTCGCGCAAGTGCGGGAGAGGGCCGCGACGGCCGAGGTGAGCGGGCGCTGAGCGCTGCTGCAGCATGCATGGGAACTCTAGCACTGCGTCCATTCTCCTTCTGCCATGTGCATGACGGCAACACGGTAGCAGATCGGTTCTTTGTGAGTGAAGCTCCGATGAAAAGCCCGCGCCCGGTGGCCTGCGCGCTGCATGGAGTTGAAGTGGGCAGTGTTGAAGATGGCGTTGTCTGAGGAGTTGTATATTCCGACACGCCTGTTTGGGTACGGACTTGTCCACTCGCGTCATACTTTTTTTCATCAGAGCGAGATGGGATACTGTATCCACACTGTTGCTGGTGGCATACTGGCCGCAAACCTATGTTTAACGCGCTATCAGAGATGCTGCTGCCGTCACGCCGCAAGCGACGCATGCTCTGCCGTAGGCCGAGCACGAGCGCAAGACCGAGGAGAGCCGCCAGCAGACGGAGCGCATGGGCGACACCCTCAAGACACTTTCTGGCATTTTCCGGAACATGCAGGTACCCTTTAGACGTATCCTGGCATTTTCCGGAGTATGCAGGTACTCTAAGACACTTTGTTTCAGAATACAGATATCCCCCAGATGCTTTCTGGCATGTTTCGGAGTACGCAGGTGCGCTGCCTCGCCACCTCGGTGACTCCTCTGCATGCGGCCTGGGGCGGTGTGACGGGCGGTTGAGCGCTGTCACACGCAAGATTCTCATATCGACATCACCGGCTCTTCTCGTACGCGTAACGACACGCGCTGCAGCACAGAGTGGACGACGCCGTTGTGGAGTCTGGGGTGTCTGGGTGCCCGCACGGGGACGATTGTCGGCGCCAGGTGTCAACCAATGATGTTGCCAGAAATTTCAAGGAATAGAGGGCACCCGCACCCCTGCTGTGCACCGATGCTCCAGTGCCTGCATTGGATTTCATCGGCTGCGAATGTTTTGTCTGTAGCATCAATGTGTTCTCAGGATTAGGGTTGGAGTTTAGGGTTTAGGTTAGGGTTAGGGCTAGGGTTAGGTTTGGGTTGTTCTTGCGGACAGCTCAGATACCCACGTGTCATCTCCTGACAACACTTGCGACGTTGTGGGAATGCTGTTTGACGTGCACAACATCACTGTTGAGCTGTATTGCAAACGCTTCTGGTAGCCAGCACGCATGTTGTCCATGATCCTCAAGCTCTCTGCATTGCCGTTAGAGTACGTCTGACGGGCACAAGTAGACTTGCAACGTACTGCACCAGCCGAAACTACAAATGGCTTTGGTTAGAGTCAGCATTAGGGTTAGACTGAGGGTTGCAGTTAGTTTTCACGGTGATGCCATCGGCCACTTCAAGGTGACGACAGGGTTCATGTACATAATCAATGCACATGTTACCACTGGGCTTGTGATGTGTCAATGCTCTCATGTTCAAGGCTTGTATACATACACTCAGAGTCAGTGGGTAGTTGAGGTTGAAACACCCTTGTGCATCAGCATCACCAGCTCCAGCAGCTTCCGTTGCTGACATGAGCGAGACCTTTGCATTCCACAACTATGATGCAGCCGAAAAGACAATAAAACAGGCGCCTTCTTGCGCCGATTCAACTTGCTGAGCACTGAGGTCTGTATCATTGCTCATCGCTGCTGGCAGGGTGACAGCGACGCGCTGGCCGCGAGCGACTTCAGGGACAAAGTGCGCCGCCTGGAGGTGAGGCGTGGTGTCAGCACTTCAAGTTGAAGTACCAGATCTATTTTGTTTTTTCAGTCAACTTGTTGTAAGTCTTTAACCTGCGACTTTGCTTTCAAACCGAACCTTTTGCCTTCTGAATGAGATAATGGTCAAGTGCGTATGGACTTGTATTTATAAAGGCCCAAGGGAGGCCGGGTTGCCTATGCAATCGAAAAGCTTGCGTCAACGCAGCAGCCTAGTCTGCGCTGTGCCCTAGGAGCTTGGATACCGGCGCCGCAACACAGCCCAGCATTCGCGCTCCACGTGTGTACGCCATGACGCGCTCCGCCAACTCCCGCGCCAGCGATATGCTCAGCTCAATGAGGATCTGACGCTTAGCTAACCCGGCCTTGCGTAACACATCTGCCTTCCCCCCCCCTGAGCACAGTGCTGAGTGCATTGCCAATTCCTTAACAAAAAGGCTTGTCTGCTTGCCCAGCCGTCCGTACGACTCCTGCACGAATGGCACAAAAGCCCAAGATGACGTCAAGGTGCCGGTGTGGTGCTTGACCTTCGCGTCCTCCCCCACCCCAGCAGCATAGCCGTCCGTGTTCGAGGCATTTGTTTTGCCTGTCAGGTACGAGCTCGCTGTGGGCGCGCGCACACTTGTGTCTAGCAAGTGCTTCTACCTCGAAGTATATACAAATCACAAACTGAGAAGTGTGTGCTCGCTGCCGCTGGCCATGAACTTGGCTGCATGTTTTGTGCCTTTGCTGTGCTGATGATGTCAGCTTCTGAAGCTCAGTGCACAGCGTTTTGATACAAATGCGGTTTCAGAGTCAGCTCGTAAATGCCTATAGCCTGAGGATGGTCTTTTTTTATGGGCTGTGATACCGCATAGGCTTGCACACATGTGTACACCTCAGGTTTGCATCAAGTGCGCTCACAGGCCGCAATGCTGCGCCAATCGCTCATATACTTCAGGTAGATGCTTGAAGTGTGTACGGAAAAAAACACTTTGGCATGTCACAGGCGGCGGTGGCGGAGTGCGGCGTATGCTCAAGTCGAAATTGAACTTCGCTACACGCGCTCTGGTCGCTGCTGCAGCACCGTGCTTTCTATATGATGCGGTCCCCAAAGGTGGTGGGCAGCACGGCTGTTGATTTGCCCTATCACCGTGGCACAGCTCGCACTGGAACTCTGTACGGGACAAAACTGTGGCGTGTCACACGCGGCGGTGGCGGCGCGCGACGCGGAGATCGCCGCGCTCAAGGCTTCAAGTACAACACTTAGTATAACACCTGTATAACACTTCAAGTACAAATTGTACTTCTACAAAAACACTGTGGCACGTCACAGGCGGCGGTGGCGGAGCGCGACGCGGAGATCGCCGCGCTCAAGGCGCTCGCAGAGCGTGACTGCACCGCTTGTGCTCAGTACTGCAAGCATCATGGTTTAAGTACGTACAGAAAACTGTGGCGCATCAAAGGTGGCTTCAACCAAGTACTTGAAGTGTGTACAAGAATAAAACTTTGCACGTCACAGGCGGCGGTGGCGGAGCGCGACGCGGAGATCGCCGCGCTCAAGGCTACAAGTACTTCTATAACACTTCGTATAACACTTCAACGACAAACAATTCAAGTACACTGTGGCACGTCACAGGCGGCAGTTGCGGAGCGCGACGCGGAGATTGCCGCGCTGAAGGCGCTGCGCGAGCAGAGCGTCGCCGCACAGGTGGAGGCCATGGTCAGCAAGAAGGCCATGGAGGACGCCAGGTGAGCACTGCTGCAATGACGTTTGGTTTCAGGTCGGAATTGGGGTGAGGGTCAGGGTAAGGCCAGGGGTAGCACTGCTGTGATGACTTTTGGTTGGGGGTTGGAATTGGGGATAGGATTAGGGTTAGGCCATGGGTCAGGCCATGGTCAGCAAGAGGGCCTTGAAGGATGCCAAGTGAGCACTGCTGCTGCTGAGACGGTGCAATTAGGGTCAGGATCAGGGTTGGGTTAGGGTCAGGGCTACGGACAGCGTCTGGCCATTGGTCCGGCCATGTGAGCAATGCTGCGGTAACCTCTGGTTTGGGGTTGGAGGTGGGGGTCGGGTAGGTTATGAATCAGGCCATGACCAGCACGGAGAGTCTGGGACGGCATCAGGTGACCTGCTGCTGCTGGGTCGTGACCCTTAGGGAGAGGGTCAGCATCAGGCCTGCAGCATCACGGTCAGGGTTGGGGTTACGGCAAGGGTGAGATGCACGCCATGCTTTGGCCGTTGTCTGCAAGCAGAAGGATGCCAGGTGAGCACTGCGGCTGCTGAACCCAAATTCTTGGGCTCAGGGTGAGGGTATGATCAGGCCATCGGTCAGGCCGTGGCAAGAAGGCCTCGGAAGCCGCCACGTGAGGAGCAATGCTTCTGCTCAGGCAGGAGGCGGCGCACCTGCGCGATGACGCCCGTCCCGCCTTACCCTCACCCCCAGCGGCAGCAGCGCTCAGCCTCGGATGCACTAGCCCTACCCCCCATCATAGCGCCGTACCCCCTGCACGCGGTGCCTCGCACGCCACAGGCAAGAGCTGCGCGACAAGCTTGACTGCGCGCGACGCTAACCCTAGCCTGAGCTCCAACTCTAACCCTGTGCCCCCTGCATGCCACCTCGTACGCCACAGACAGGAGGCGGCGCACCTGCGCAAAGAGCTCGCGTGCCGCGCGAACGTCACGCAACACACCTGCGGCGGCGCGCTGTCGCGTCCGACCCCGAACCCTGACGCGCAGTCTCCGACGCACGTCGCCCTGTCACCGCTACTCAACATAGCCCTCATTCGCACGCGCGCCGACACTCCCCTGCCAGGCAGGAGGCGGCGCACCTGCGCGACGAGCTCTGACGCGCGTGGCGCTAACCCTAACCCTGGCCAGAATCTCAGCCCTACCCCTATACCCTCTGCATGCCCTCGCGGTTCCTAGCCCTAAGTAGCCCTAGCCCTAACCCCAGCCCTAACCCCGTACACCCTGCACGCCCTCACGGCGCGTCACGCCACAGGCAAGAAGCCGCGCACCTGCGCGACGAGCTCGCGCGCCGCGAGGACGTCATGCGCGAGCTCATGCAGGCCGAGGCGCAGCGCCTCGCGGAGCTGGAGGCGCTGCGCGCCAACATGCGCGACGCGCAGGCCGCGCCGGGCGGCGGCGGCGGCGGCGGCGGCGGCGGCGGCGGCGGCGGCGGCGGCGGCGGCGGCGGCGGCGGCGACGAGAGCGACGGCGACGAGGACGCCGTGGTGAGCAAGGTTGAGCGCTACTGCATGTGCACACAAGCCCTAATACACAAACAAGCCCTGGGGCAGCAGGTTCGCAGGCCCGCTCCGGGTGAGTCGCTGCTGCGCCTGCAATCTCGGTTGACGAGCTTGATGAAGGTGTGCTGCATCATCCTGATGCATGATGATTTGAAATCGTCTATCGTGCAACTGCGTGTCAGCACCCGACGCGCCAGGCGGAGGACTTCACACCTCGACACGCACGACGCTCATCGACCCACGTTTCATCCACCCGTCGTAACTGAAATCTGCGCAGCGGACCAGAACGCGTAGCGCGCGTCTCGACATGCGCTGGTGATGCAGCCAATGTTACCTACTCCAGGTAGAAGTAATTGAACTATGCGCTGCTGCTGAACTTGAAACTTGCTCGCTGCGCGTCCGTGTGCCACCCCGCCACCCCTGCAGACCGTGCGCAGCGGCAGCGTGGCGCTCATGAAGCTCGGCGTAGCCGCGGCGCCGACCGCGGACCGCGCGGCGCGCGTTCCCAGCGACGGCGGCGGCATGGCGCGCTCGCCGTCGTCGCGCCACGCCGCCGTCGTCAGCGAAGACGAGGGCGCTGTGGGCAAGGTCAGTACGCTGGGGTCACGGTCCTGAACCTATCTGTGACCGTAACCCTAGCCCTGATATCCTGACCTTCAGCTTCTCGAGTGCATTGATTTCGGGCTGCTGCGGGCAAGGTCAGCACGCTGGAATTACGGGCATGAAGCTAGTCCAGTGCGAGTGCGTTGAATGCGGGTGGCGCTGGTCTTGACGCTTCACCAGAAGTACTCGCGGGCAAGGCAAGCATGTTCGGAGTCAGAGTTGAAGTGGTCGCGACGCCTTGCACGGGGAGTGCACCGTGGCTTCGCTACTACTGCAACTTCAAGTCCCCGCTTGATCCTCATCCCTACCGTTTACCCTTGTTGTGCAGTTTCCTTTCTGCAGCGGCACGGCATCATGGCGCCACCGTCACAGCGCTCCGTAGCCTTATCTGAATTCTCGGGTTTTTTTGTAACCCTTAACCCGCCCCAACCCTGAAGCCGCCATCATCTGCATGTGGCGCGTCGCGTGTATCGCAGCCACACATCATCATGATGTCGGTATCGCAGTGTGACTTGGCCTACTCCCACCCCTTACCCTGACCCTGACCCTGACCCTAGTCCTGCAGCCACCCAGCATTGTGGCGTTGCCGTCGCTCATCAGCCCAGCTGCAACCCCGACTGTAATGTTACCTCTAGCCCTGACCATTTCTGTGCACGTTTCTGTTTTTCTTTTCTTCTTGTGCAGCCGCACGGCATCATGGCGTGGCCGTCGCAGCGCTCGCTGCATTGCTTGGCCTGGCCCTAGCCCTGATTAAAACCTCGACCTGACATAAACCGTAACCCTTTGTCCGCACTGTTGAACTGTGTGACCTGCAGCCGCACGGCATCATGGCGTCGCCGTCGCGCTCGCTGCGCTCGCAGTCGCCCGCGCGTTACTTCAACTTCAGACCTAATGTCAATCTCAGCCCCGACCCTTCTTGTACCCGTTTTTCGTGTGCAGCCGCACGGCATCATGGCGTCGCCGTCGCAGCGCTCGCTGTGCGCGCAGACGCCCGCGGGCGGCGCCACGCCAGCCAAGGGGCGCTCCATGCTGTCGCTGACGTTCAGCAAGGCGTCCATGGCGCAGGGCAGCGCCAGGATGGAGCGCCAGAGCAGCCGTGAGTGGTAGAACACACTGAAATTCATGAAGTGAAATTTATGAATTCGTTCAACTTGATGAATGACATGGCGCAGGGCAGCGCCAGGATGGAGCACCAGAGCGGCCGTGAGTGGCGCGCATTTTGTATTTCAGATCTATTGGTTAGCTGGTGTTTTCAATAGAACTGAAGTTCAGGAAACTGTTCAACTTGATGGCAGTGCTGGTCCAACAGTACTGAAAATCAAGAATTCGTCCAACACGTGACAATGATTTGTCGCCCACTTTGTATTTGCAATCAATTGGCATTGAATGGGTCTACACAACTAGAGTTCAAGAAAGTTTCAACTCAATGAATGAACTGTCACTTCATTCACTTCATGTGTTCAGCCAGAGCAGCCGCGATGAATATACCTCAAGGTTTCTTCACTAAAGCTGTCATAGATGGAATGCGGCAGACTTCAGCTTTTAGTATTGAACTTCAAAATCTGTTTCAAAAACTTCAAGTGTTGCCTACGCACGCCCGTTCCTCCATGGAGCGGGTGCGGATCACTCTCAGAACTGCTGAATTTTCACTCGCAGCGCTGCTCGACCTGCGCCGCAAGCCACGATGGGCACGAGTCCGGCGTTGCGGCAGCATCAAGCACTCTTAGCTCTCTGAATCTAGTGCGGGTCACTCTCGGTACTGCTAAAACTTCACTCGCAGCGCTGCTCAACCGCACCGCAGGCCACGAGACGCACGCCTCCGAATCAGTGTCGGCAGCAGCATGAAGCAAATTTCACTTTCTGCGTTAATATACTGCTGAAACACTCGCAGCGCTGCTCAACCGGCGCCGCAGGCCAGCGACACGACTCTGACGGCGCAGCGCCCGCAGCAGCACTGAGCAACTTCACTTGCTGCTATGAATTCACTGCTGAAACTTCCCTCGCAGCGCTGCTCAACCTGCGCCGCAGGCCGCGAGAGACACGACTCCGGCGGCTCGGCGCCGGCAGCAGCATTAAGCAAACTTCATTTTCTGCTGTAAATTTGCAGCTGAAATTTCACTCGCAGCGCTGCTCCACCTGCGCCGCAGGCCACGAGAGACACGACTCCGGCGGCGGCGCGGCGGCGGCGGAGTACGGCAGCGACGGCGAAGACGAGTGCGCGTCCGTCGTTGTCAGCAGCGTGCTGTGCATCAAGTGCCGCCGCTCGCTGGACGACCTGGCCAACATCAAGGAGGTACTTGAAGTTGAAGCATTGAGTGACGCTCCTGCCGTTGTACGTCCGGCCGGTCGGCGCGCACTGCCCCAGCGCATCGTTGCTGCAGTGAACTTCTGCTGCGGAGGTGGCGGTGAGCTCTGCATTGTGCATCAAGCGCCGCTGCACCCTCGACGAAATTGGGAGAATGAAATTATTCCCCCGCCTCCTCCCTTTACACGACTCAAGCACACACGGCTCAATAGGAGCATGCGTGAATAGAAAGTGGTGCAAAACAGCCCAAGGGTTTCTGCTCCACAAGCGGGAGTAAATAAAGTACACACAGCTCGTGGTGTGCACCTGTACATGCGATGGGCCTCGCCTATCACGCGTACAGGATCGGCCGCCACTGGTCCGGCCACAACACTGCGATGCGTGGGCAGTATGAGGCTCAATGCGGTGCGGATCATGGAATGTTGCAGTAGGATGACGCTCTTGAAACCCCTCTCAGAGCTGGGCAAGTGCCTCACGCGCGGTCACCCCGATTTTCGGGCCTGGCTGGAAATGGCCCCAGATGCGCCCGGCGCCTGCAGCACGGCAGTGCTCTGCGGCTGCCCGCCTCGCCCGCCAGCTGCTGCGTCTTGATCTCGGCGGTGCAAAGTGTAACGAGCATGCGTCTAGCCCAGTAGAGAGCCACAGCGAGCTTCTGATGTGTACATGCGTACCCCGCAAACTACTCTTCCCACCGCTCAACCCCTGGCCGCAGAGGCGCTTTCCAAGAACGCTCCGCGGCTGCAATTAATACAATACTCGCTCCAAGAACGCTCCGCGACTGCTACTAGTACTCGCCTGCTGTCGAACTTGGGCGCCGCGAAGCCTCACAAGCAGCCTCTCCAATCGGCAAAGAACGACTCCTAACTTCTGTATCTTCCACGCAAACCACCCGCCCCCCTCTCAGGCGCTGGCCGCAGACCCTCATGTCCAGAACGCTCTGTGGCTGCAGTGCTACGCATACGGGCTGCCGCTGCCCAACCGCAGCAGTGCAAAGCCCCGCGAGCAGCCTCCTCCATTACGGAGATGCACAGCAAATCCGTGACGCACGTATGCGCGCTTCACCCCCCCTACCCCCCCCCCCCCCCCCCACTTCTCAGGCTCTGGCCACGGAGGCCCGTTCCAAGATCGAGCGCCTCGGCTGCAGTGCTATGCCTATCGGCTGCTGCTGCCCCAAGTTGAATATTTGAAGCCTCACAAGCTGCCTCTCCAATCGGCATAGCTCTACACCTAACTCTCGATATGTTCCATGCAAACCACCCGTCCACCTCTCAGGCACTGGCCGCAGAGGCCCGTTCCAAGAACGCGCCGCGGCTGCAGTGCTACGCCTATCGGCTGCTGCTGCCCAATCTCGGCGGCGCGAAGCCGCAGCGCCCCGTCGCGTGGGTGCGCGCCATGATGCGCGCAGTCGTGCGCGCCAAGGTGTGGGACGACGCCGTCCTCCGCGCTCAGCAGGTGGGTAGTTCTCAAAGACTTAACCCCACCTTGGGGTTGGAACTAGGGCTAGGGCCAGTTTTTGGGGTTTACAACTTCAAGTTGTTCAAGTTGGGTTAGGGTTAAGGTCAACTGACATGCGACGACGCCGTCCTCTGCGCTCAGCAGGTGGGTCACCCTGAACCCTAGCCCTAAGTTAGACTCTAACCCTACTGAGTCAGGGTTGGAGGTAAGGCTAGGGCCGTTATTATGGTAGACGCTAGGGTTAGGGTTAGGGTTTCACGCTGCAGGGGACGACACTGTCCTCCGCGCTCAGCTAGCAGGTCATGTTGTACCCTAACCCTGACGTAGGGCTAGAAGTAGGGCTAGGGCGAGTGATGGGGTTGAAGCTAGGGTTAGGGTTTAGTTTCACCCTTGTGGGATGACGCCGTCCTGCGCGCTCGGGTTATATCTGACTCCGACCCCAAGCTAGGGTTGGAAGTAGGGCTGGGGCCAGTGTTGAAGTTGTATATTATGTCCTGGACCGCATGCGCTAAGCACACGATAAATCGGGCTTGCAATGACTAAATTTACGGAGGGGCCGGCGGTTCGGCGCTGGCCGGCAGGGGCCGCGGCACGTGCAACAGTGCGATGCGGCGGTAAGCGCTCTGACGTCGCCATCAGGGGCAATGACTGCGTTCCAGTTGTCGATCACGACACGTGTGAGCGCCCGCTGTAGCGCGAGGGAGGTGCGGCGGCGCCAGAAGTGTTGACGTTGATGCTAGGATTAGGGTTTCACCCCATGTGGGACGACGCCGTCCTTCGCGCTCTGCGGTTGGGTCACCCTAAGACTAGCTTTCGAATCTGATTAGGGTGGAGGTGTAGTGACGCTAGAAACAGTGCGCCGGGACTTCATTCTCCGCGCTCAGCAGGTGCGGCTAGGGTTGGGCTCAAAGTAGCATCAGGGTATCGGCAAGGATGTTGGTAAACTCTGCCTGTGAGTGGGACACCCGCGCTCAGCAGGTGGGGTCAGGGTTAGGATTTAGGCCTAGGCTGAGGGCTGCGGTGAGGGTTAGCATCCCGGAGCGAACCCTCCGTGGCCGACACCGTCCCGCTAACCCTAACTCTAGCCCCGGCACGTGCGTTTTTTGGTTGGAGTCCGGGGTAGATCTGGATGAGAGCAAGTGGACGTCAATTCGTTGCAGATTTAAGTTTTGTGCTTCAAGTTGTGTGCGATGGTTTTGGACACCCTGCCGCATTTCAACCCTAACCCTAACCCTTGTGCTCGCTTCCTGGGTTGTGATTGAGCTCTGCAATGCGCAGGACAAGCGCGTGCGCTTTACCCCGGAGTTGGTGTACGCAATCTTCCAGCCCGCGCGCGCGGCGGGGCTGCTCAACTGGATCGGCCTCTGCTTCTCCGCAGCGTCGACTCTGCGCAGTCTGCACCGCACCCCGACCACTAGTCTGAACCCTAGCCAGTTGCACCATGAATTGTTGTTTTCGCTTGCTGAGCCATTGTTGCACTCGCCTGCAACGCGCAGGACAAGCGCGTGCGCTTCCCGGAGTTTGTGTACGCGTTCTTCGAGCCCCCGCGCGCGGCGGCGGCGGCGGTAGCAGCGCTCAGCGCGGACGGGCGGCAGCGGCTCGCGCGCGAGGCAGACGAGAGCCGCTGGGCGCTGTACTACGGCGTGAAGGTGACGCTCCAACTTCAAATGTCGTGAACTGATGCCCCAACTTCAACAAAAGTAGTGCAGGGGGAATATGGCGTCGCCACGAGACGGCTGCCCGCGTGATAATTTTGTAGTACTTGATTCTATTCTAAAGAGATCCTTCTACCTCAACTCTTGTCGTGGAAGTGCTCGAGAAGCAACGTTGCCACGAGACGGCTGCCCGCATGATACCTTTGAAGTACTGCGTTATGACGAGAAGCTGCCTCGACTCCTGTCACTTGTGCGTCGTGACCATGGCGCTTACTCACGTGCACTGAGAAAATTACAAAGGCTGCAGTACTTTCACTCTGAAGTGCTTCGAAGTGCCGCTGGGCACAAGCCGCGGTACTGGGCCATGTCGTAGCGTGCAAGTGCGCAGGTATGTCCAGCTTGAATTAGGCGCACAGCCTGGGTAGACAAGCAGCGCACGGGCAGAGCTGCATGTCTTGCGCCACGTTACAGCCTTTCTGTTCTGCCCCTCGAGCGGACGTAAAGATAGTACACGCAGCCGAAGTGGCAGTACGTCGTACACCGCGTCTCGTTGTCGCCGCCTCACGCAACAAGGCAGCACCACACTCAGCCGCACGCAATGCTCAATGTTGCTCACGCCTCACGCTGCCACGCTGCACCGCCCCCCCCCCCCCCTCAACTCACGCCCCTACCCCCCACCCCCCACCCCCTTCCTCCCCCCCTTGGCAGGCCCTGTGCCGCGAGAACTGCGAGGCGCGCCTGTTCTGGCAGCTGCTCGACGAGACGCAGGGCGAGGACTGGGCGGCCTTCTTCACGTACGCGCTGGCGGTGGTCGAGGCAAGTGTGCTGGCTTGCTTCTTTCCTCTGTGATTCAGCACCCATCTGCACCCACCTGGCCCGTATGTGTGACAGTGACGATATGCCTACAATCACAGATGGTGCTACACTGGAGTACCTCAACATCAACGTGCACAGAGTACCTTACACATGCCGCCTGCCGCTGATGTATATGCTTGGAAGTATCATGTACGCCGAAACCCTGACCCAGTATCCTGGCTCTAACCGAACCTAACCCTATAGCCAGCTGTATGGTATACCCATACCTGCACGAGTATGTCGGAAGTAGACCGTACTGCGCGAGGGATTGGCGGCAGTGCGTGGGCCTGCGCGTCCATTCACCCACTACCGCAGGCGGATCGCGCAACGTTTGCGTCCGCCCACCACTCACGCGCGCGCAACCATCCGCCGCCGCTCGCGAACGTGTGATGGAGGCAAACCCTTCCGTCAGCTCAACAAGCAGTTCGAGTCACCTTGATTCTCTCAAAGGGGCCATCCTCGACTCCGATGAACGCTTCGCAATGGTTCACGCGCCAGCCTGACGTTTCAACCGCCCGTGAAACGTCGCCGGTGCAGGGGGCAGCGGGCGCTTACGCGTGGAAGTATCACATCACCTGAGCCCAACCCCTACAATCCGACCCTCAACCCTAAGACCTCATCGCAACCCTACAACCAGTTTTGTACTTCAACTCACCGCGCGCAACCATTCCTTCGCCGCCGCCGCAGGGGGCAGCGGGCGCCCCCCTGCGCGCGCAGTGGGGGCCCCTCCGCGCCGCTGGCACGCTGCACGAGTACACGCAGCAGCTGTCGACGGCTGGCGGCGCCGCCGCCGCCGCCGTAGCCGCCGCCGCCGCTGCCGCCGTCGCTGTTGCCGCGGAGGCAGCGGACCGCGACGTCGACGGCGATCTGGATGCCGCGAAGCGCGCACCCGGGGCGGCGGCGGCGGCGGTGGCGGCGGCGGCGGAGGGAGCTGGCGCGGAGGTGAGTGCTTCCGCCTCGCTCAAACTGGTTTGCGCGATGGTGACTGTATGTAATGATTGCTTCCGCTTGCCTCGAAGTGCTACTGCGTCACCTTCTATGCAAAAATGCATTGCCTGCGATGGGTGGGCGGCGGCGGCGGCGGCGGTGGCGGCGGAGGGAGCCGGCGCGGAGGTACTTGAAGTACCTGTTGTCGCATTGCTGAAGTGCGTCTGCGCGTCGCTTGTGATGATGCACGTGCGATGAGTGCGGAGGTAATTGTATGTAGTGATTGCTTTCGCTTCTCTCGAAGTGCTTCTGCATTGGCTTCATGGCAAAAAAGCAGTACCTGCAATGGGTGCCAGTACTTTGGAGTGCTCTCAAAGCGCGCGTTGCAGGTATTATGCGCAGCCTGATTGCATCTTTCTTTACTGGTGGGTTTTTGCTGCGCATGCACACCTTGCGCGCCACTCAAACGTGGCGTTGTTTTGTAACTGTCATGTAACTGCTCCGTAACTGCAGATAATATGGGTGCCCACAGCGGACGCACTGGCGGCCGCGCGTCACATACTGAGCAAGTCCCTGCCGGAGCAGCGCGAGCAGGTGCGCGCGCAGCAGGCACTTCAAGTTGAAGTTATAGCACAGCACTGCAAAGTAGTAATGATATGCAATGAATATATCATGTGCTTCTGCTTCAAAGGGCAGCACAGGTGTGCCTCACATTACTTACGCATAGCCGACGGACTGCTGCCTTGAGCATTTGTGAAGCTGAACGGCGATAAGTATTGTTCGCATCACTGGCTCTTAAAGACTGTAGAGCGTTGAAGGCAAGATCTGTGGCACATGCCCATGAAGTCATCACAACCAGGTGCATGTATGGGGCGACTTGTCTTGTAGTGACGTTAGGATACCAGCTGATTCCACCCACTTTCCCAATGCCACATGCGCCAGGAGCGGTGTACTTTTGATGTTCATTGATTCAAAATAAAACATCTTCCTATTGCAGGTACTGTTGATCACTCACCTGGCGAGGCTGCAGGGGTTTGCGCACGACCCCTCTGCACCAGCGCACTTTGCAACAGTCGCAACGGCTCCTCGCGCCCGTTTTTCATGCTCCTGACGGCTTGGTGTGCAGTGCTGCCGCCAGTGACCCATGCTGACGGAAGCGCGCCCCTGTTCCGCCCTCTCTGCAGTGTTGCTGCACCGAACTTCCGGCGCTTGCACCATTCCTTTCTCCTGCCTTCAAGGCTAGTCTACCAGCCGAGTAGTACTCTGCTGCGGCTGCGTGCCTGGCCGTGCTGGTCTGCGCCTAGCCCCAACCCCTACTTAAAGCCTCAACCTCAAGCAAGCAGCGGTTTGCACGCTGCTGCTGCCGTGCCCACGCACGCCCTGTCAGAACCTCCCCCCTCTCATGCGCCCGCTGCCTGTCTGTAACTGTTACCGCCGTAAGTGCTGCCACGCTCTGAACATCAGGAGCTGGCGGCGGTCAGCGCAATCTCCGTGAGTCGCGAAGGGCGCATGCCCCCCGCCGCCGTGCCGCCAACCCTAACTCCAATCCTCACCTCAAGCAAGCAGTGGTTTGCACGCTGCCCAAAGACACGCATCTGTAACTGTCACCGCCGTAACTGCCGCGACGCTGTCAACATCAGGCGCTCGCCGCGGTCAGCGCAATCTCCGTCAGCCGCGAGGGGCGCATGCCCCCCGCCGCCGCTGCACTCCCCCCCTCTGCAGCAGTGAGCAAGCAGCCCAAAACCGAGGCAGGGGGGCCCGCAGGGGGGTCTCGCGAGGGGGTACCGGCGGGGGAGGAGGGGTGCCTGGACCTGTTCTTGCTGATGCGCGTGCTGCTACACTCGTACAAGGAGGAGCAGGCGAGTGTCTGCAAAATTGGGCTGCGTCGTACTGTGAGAGTGGGGCTGCATGCGCACTTCCTTGTGTTGACCCGCCCCCCTCTCCGCCTGCTGATGTGGTGAATGTATCGTGTGCCACATGCAAGGGGCAGCGCGATGGTGCCCTGATGTTGACGTGTAGGTACTGATGCGCGTGCTGCTCCTCCACTGTCACAAGGAGGAGCAGGTACGTGCTTCTGCAGTGTGTTGTACCCTGGGAGGCCTTATCTGAGGAGTGCGGTTGGTTTCCGCGCGCGTATGCACATGTCAAGCGGGAGAAAGGGGCGGCGTAGTAATCTGGCTACAGACACGAATGCGTCAGCAAGTCGGCAGTGCTACTCACAGGGGCGGCGGGCACTCTGCGTCTGAGGAAGTGGTTGACGGTAATCGGAGACTACCATAGACACCCTCTCAGTGCTTTGTAAAGCCACTTCTGCGTGCTCTCATTTGCTTGGACAACCTGCAACTGGTCAAGCCTCCACTTTTACAGCAGGCTTTGCTGCACAAATTTGCAGACGCGTATACATACGTATGCGATGGCACCGGCAATGCCAGCGCTTGTCTAGTCACCGAAGCGTTGCTGAAACCTAGTTGCTTGATTGCTGACGATTCGATCAGGGAGTTGAGTCTGCAGTTGGTCTTTGCCAACTATACTCTGTGAGTTGAGCTGTACTCATGCTGCACTCTTTGCGTACTCACGTGAAACCACCCCGTGATACATGTTGTACTCGTACTGCGCTCCATGCGTACTCAATGTAAACCCCCAGTGCCACATGTTGAACACGTGCTGCACTCTATTCGTACTCACGTGAAAACCACCCCGTGAAACATATTGTACTCGTGGTGTACCGTACCTGTACTCAGGTGAACCGCCGCGCCGCGGTGCGCCTCATGTTTGAGACGGCGGCTTCACGGCCCCCTACGGCATCGGTGGACGAAGCGGGGGGCGGGGGGGAGGGGGCGGGAGGGGAGGGGGACAGGCCGGGGAGGCTGCTCAGAGGGCTCTGGAGAAGGTGGGCTCGCCATCTACCTTGAGTACTTGAAATGATATTTTTGCTTGTTTCCATTTTTTGCTGCTTGGACACGCTTGATTCTGAGGCAACTCCAAATTGCACCAAAATACTCCAGAATCAGCACCTCGAAGAAAACCCATGGCCGCCATGGTCTCGCATCACCCTAACCACTGGCATCATCACTACGGCGCGTGCACGTGTAGTTCATTCATGACTCCTCGGCTGCGAGTGGCAAACTGAGTGGGGCGCGCGCTTCGAGCGTCGTTGCATCTGTGTACAAGGATAACTGTCGGGCGCTGTGGGGCGCTGAGCCGTGTACACGGCGTACACGCCATCTGCTGTAGCGTGGGCAGATAAATCATCACGCGCACCAGCACACATCAGTGCTCCACAAGCCTGTATGCATGCATTGAGTAGCGGCGTAAAGCACATCAGCGGTGGGCCTGCCGCAGGCTTACGTCATTGCCCCCCCCCCCCCCCCCCCCGAATGTCCAGTACCGCCACAACCTGTGCGCAGCGCCTTGCGCACTTCATCGGACCGTTGACCTGACTGCCACGACCTGCACATTCTATAACAGCCGCCCCTCACCCTTCGTTTCACTGTCGACCCTGATCACCATCATCCGCTACATGCACATTACCCCCCCCCCTCCAACCCCCCCGCCCCCGCCGCACCCCCAATTCACGGTCATCCCTGTTCACCAAGATCCACCACTTGATGATACCTACCCCCCCCTCTCCCCCTTCAACCCCCCCCCCCGTGCAGGCGGGGCGCAGATCGACGGTGGACCTGCCGCAGTTCCTGGTCATCGCGCGCGCGCTGCACCCCGACATCACCACCGGCGAGGCCGCCGCGGTATACCGCGACGCGCACGAGCGCGGCGGCGGCGCCGTGGACTTTGAGGTATGTACGTATGCATAGGGGCATCAGGGTTTCCATGGTGTGGTGGTCGGGAAGAGCTTCACATGGGGCGGGGGAATGAAGACGGTGCACAAGATGGCGGCAGAGTACCGCGATGCACACGAGTGCGGCGGCGCCGTGGGCTTTGAAGTGTGCATGAACGTAGGGTTACGAGGGCATAAGATCGGTGCTTCAAGACGTGACACGTTCGCCCTCAATCCATGATGCAATCGCCAGCGTCTGTCTTACATGTCCAAGTGCCGGTGTTGGTGTGCTCGGCTAGCTGCAGGTGATCAAACTCGATTGCTTGTCATGGTGCAGGGCTACGCTTGTGGACTTGCGTTTGCAACATGGCTATGCCCATGGCATGGATAGCACAGGCAAGACGGCGACACGTCTCAATGACAGCTGTTTAGGATTACGGCTAGGGTGAAATCCCAACGTGAAACTGCTGACTACAGCTGCACCCTTTTCTTGTCCGTCTTTCGCTTTCGCAGGCCTTCTTGTCAGCCGCAGATCAACTTCAATTCTTCGGCAACGCTCTGCGCCTGCGGCCGCACGTGCCATCGCGAGCCGACGCGGGTGCCCTGGGGGCCCCTGTTCGGGCCCAAATAGGGTCCCTTGTGCACCTGCACTACCACGCCCTCAAGGCAAGTCACGTAAAGTGTGCTGCAAGACCGTTGTTGATTCACTTTGCACGGGGTTGGGGGGCAGGGTTGGGATTAAGTCGGGATTTGCGTAACCACTGAGAGGTGTGTTGTCTGCATGCTTGGCTCAGTTGTTGCTGAGCTTGTAGAAGCCGGTGCTCGTAGCAATGAGGGCGAGGGTATTAGGTCATGTTGCTTGCATTGCATTACCCTGCTGCCAGACGGATCAGATGCTGTTTCGTGCATTCTAGGTCGCGGTGGACCCACAACTAATCAACTCTGAAGACTGCTCCTCTCTGCATTGACTGCTCTGCTGAGTCATACCACATCCAAAGACATCGCAACTAGCTAGCGCTTCTCAGTGTACCCTGATGATTCTCGCCCTGACCACAACAAAAACACCATGTCTGCCCTCTCACTCAAAACCATCATTGGGCCCTGATGCTGGAGCGCGTTGTGTCGCTGCAAGGTGTGCCAATCACACAAGGACACAACTGATCTCACCCCTGCCTTGCCTTCTCAACCTTTGTCACAACTGCTTTTGTGCACGTGCGCAGCCTGCACTGCTAGCGGCCCACGAGGGCCTGCCGGAGGCCGCCGGCGCCAAGCTGCTCAGAGCGCAGAAGCTCGTGGAGGTGAGAGCGGTGCTAGCTACTTAGAGCGCGGGCGCGGTGAAGATTGCTCGTTAATAATCCTTGAAGCTGTCCAGGAATGTTGCGTGCACGCATCGACAAGAGACACACACGAAACACCCGCTGACTGATGCGTGTCACAAGTGCGCTTCAAGAGACGGCGCAGCGTCACAGCAGTGACAGCGGCTTTACGCTGGCTGCGATTGGCACCTCCTCACACGCGCTCCCTCTCCTCAGCCTCAACGCCCTGAGACCGTGCAGATTCGCCGGCAGAACTCCAAAAGGCGGGTCAGCGCCGCGGCGACGGCGGCAACGCGGTCATGTCGACTGATACCAGTACCTCCAGCCTTCCTGCCTTTCCCCCTCGGTTTTCTCAATAGCTGGTGATTCTCAGTGAATAACTTTACCCAGTATAACAGCGCGGAAGGCCAACAACAAGTAACGATTCCTGTGCAAAACGCACTGATTTGCAGGCGGAGCTACAAGAGGCGGGCCAGCGCCGCGGCGGCGGCGGCGCCGGTTTCACGTGGGCCGACATCGACGGCGCAAGACCCCTAGGCGCGTTCAGGCGACTGCTGGGCCTGCTGTACCACCTGCGCACGCTGCGCCACGAGAGCGGGCCCGGGCATGAGAGCCCTGTGGCTGAAAGAGGTGTGTATGTACGTATGTATATATGTATGTATGTGTGTGTCGCGTTTCGGGTCGGGTAGGGTTAGGGATAGGTCTAGGACGGGGTCACGGTAAGGGGTAGGGTTAGGGTTAAGGTTGTACCACCTGCGCACGCTGCGCCATGAGAGCGGGACCGGGCATGAGAGCCCCGCCGCCGAAAGAGGTATGTCGTGTTAGGGGTAGGGGTAGGGTTAGGGTTGGGGCTAGGATGAGTGTCATAATTAGGGGTAGGGTTAGTGTTAAGGCTGTAATACCTGCGTACGCTGTGCCACGAGAGCGGACACGGACACAAGAGCCCCGTGGCCAAGAGAGGTGTTTCGCCTTAGGGGTAGGGTTACGGGGGGGGGTTACGATTAGAATTGTGATAAGGGTAGGAAGTGTATTACCTGAGCACGCTGCGTCACAAGAGCAGACCCGCAGTGACGGCTAGTAAGGATTAGTGCTAGGTCAGGTTTAGGGTAAGAAGCGTAGCACCTGCGCAGACTGCGTTGTGAGAGCGGGAACAGGCATGAGAGCCCCGTCGAGAGGTGTGCACCCTCTTACAGGAAGGGTAAGAAACATTATGGCGAGGGGTAGATTTAGGGTATGTGTTGGGGTTGGGGAGCAGGGAGACTGCTCGCAGAACAGAGCAGGTGCTGTGCGCGCCTAGAGCAGGGGGCCGGTGGGCCGCGCCACGAAGGAGCAGATCCAAGCCCGTTGCAGATATTCCTTCTATCCGCAACTTTGTTACTTCGAAGGATGATCACAAGGGTACTTTGGAATGCACTGCTGATCAAATCCACACTTCAGCCTTGAAGGTGACCACTTGAGCTTGCTGCGCGTGCCTGGAGCAGGAGGGCGGTGGGCCTTGCGCACAGCTCGCAAGCATTAATACCTGCTGTACAAGGGTACTCAAGCAACATAGACTACTTAGTACGTGATTTTTCAAGCAGGCAGGTTGCTTAAAAACAAAGTTAAAAGGTCACAACGCAATTTTGCTGCGCGCGCCTGAAACAGGGGGACGTTGGGCCGTGCGCGCAACGGAGCGCGAGCTGCGCGAGCACTGATACTTGGTACACAAGGGTACTCAAGCAGCATAGTATGTGACTGTTCCAACAGGCACTTTACTTTTAGCCCTAACTCTAACCTAACTAACACGATCTCGCTACACATGACTGGAGCAGGGGGGCGCTGGGCCGTGCGCGCAACGGAGCGCGAGCTGCGCGCCCTGGAGAGCGTGTTCCTGGACCTGCCGCCGGGCGCCGTGCTGAGCGCTGCCATTGGCACCATCGCCACCACGCGGCTGAAGATGGCGGTCATCAAGGTCCGTGGCCAATCATGTTTTGTTGAAAATATATACTCCTATTGTAAAGAAGCAGACTCTTGAATGTGAATCGGGTGCGCGGCGCGATACGATGACTGATTTGGATTATCACGTACTTGTGAATACATCTATGTTGTTGAGCGCCGCGCTGAGCGCTGCCGTTCGCACCATCGCTGCCACGCGGCTGAAGATCGCGGTCATCGAGGTTTGTGGCCAACTGAATTCTTTCGAAATAATTTCAAACTCTTGGGTTGCATGGCGCGGCAAGTGCAACCTCGGTTTTGTACATGAATTCTTAGGTAGTTCTGTGCCGCCGGGCGCCGTGCTGAGCGCTGCCATGGGCAGCATCGCCACGTAAAAGCAAACTGTTGGGTGCGGATCGGTGGCATGGCGTGGCAAGGGCAAACTTGATTTTGTGCTTGTATTCTCAGGTGCTTTGATATATATTGCCAGGTGCACTGAGCGCTGCCGTGGGCGCCGCCGCTGCCATGCGGCTTAAGATTACAGTCATTAAGGTCCATGGCCAATTGCTGTTTTTGCACATGAGAGCAAACTCTCGGATGTGAAACGGTTGCACGGCCCGACGAGCTTGTCCTTGACATTTCAGGTACTTGCGAGGACGTTGTTGGTGCCGCGCTGATTGCTGCCATTGGCGCTATTGCCGCCACGAGGTTGACAATCGCAGTCACCAAGGTTAATACCCAATTGATCTTCTTGTACTTCGAAGAAGAAGAAACGTCGCGCATTGATGTGTGTTTCTGTGCTTTGGTAGTTCTGCATCGCCGGCATGGAACACTGCTGAGGGCGCCATCGCCGCCACGCGGCTGAAGATTGCAGTTGTTAAGATCTGCGTCCGATGCCGATTCTCAAATCATTAAAACACCCCCCTTCTTGCTCTTTGCGTCCGCAGGTGCAGAGGTCGTGGAAGGCGTGCCTGTCGCGCAGGCTATGCCTGCCGCCCGCAGCGCTGCTCATCTTGCGCCCCGGCTACCTGCGCGGGCGGGGCGGCCTCATCTCGCGCCTCGTCATGCGCCCGCCGTCGTGGAGCCAGCAGCTGATCGCTGAGGTGCAGTGAGGCTCTACACGTGCTACTTCGAAGTGTTCTGATTGCTGAAACGGCTCCATCAAAACAGGCTTCACTTGGCCAATGTAATGCGTCCGCTGTCGTGGAGCCAGCAGCTGATCGCTGAGGTGCAGTGGGGCGTTACTGCTGCTGATCAAACTGCTGGATCGGCCCAAAAACGAATTAGTCTGCAATATGTATCGTACTGCGATTAGTGAGACGGCCCAATAAACGCAGTCTGCACATGGGCAACGTCGCGCGTGTGCTGTCGTGGAGCCAGCAGCTGATTGCTGAGGTGCTGTGAGGCGCTACACTTCTGAAGTACATTATTTTTTTTTTGTCGAAACGTATGTTGTCGCGGGGCCAATGCCTGATTGCTGAGGTGCGTTAAGGCGCTCCCACTGACACTGTGACCGCTGCAGCGTCAAAATGCAAAATTGTAAGGTAGTACATGGCGTGGGCGTTAGTTTAAATCGCGTAGGGTGTGCGCCTCCCGGAAGCGCTTCAACTGCAACACTGCCTAGGTGGACGTGCACGCCTTGGCAACACCGCGTCAGCGAGCAGCAGAAGCGGCCTGCATGTGTGGTGCCCCTTGCGGCTCAGGATGCATGATGCGCTCTGCCAGCATGAAGGGATAGGGTTGGGGTCAGAGCTGGGGTTGGGGTTAGGTTACAGCGATGCAATGACTGCAGGACATCAAAGCCCACGGCTACCCTGCAAGCGCGCAGAGTCAAAGTCAAAGTCCGAGTAGAGTTTTTGATGTTCCGCGTTCCCTTGGGTTGCAGACACCGAGGGGTACTGAGAAAGAGAAGGAGCACCTCCACCTGCCCATGCATGTATTGCGCTATTGAAGTGGCTCGCAAGTAGCTCACAACATGTCGATCGCACACCATCAATACTGATGAGCAAGTGCCGCCTTCTGTGGTCTGCCCTCAGGTTTAAGCACCTGCTGACGTGTGCAGAGTTCACATTGTGACGCTCCTACAAACTGGCAGCTGTGCTGAGACATGCCTCCTGCCATGCGGTAGTGTGCTCCCCCCCCCCCCCCCCCCCCCTCCCACAGGTCTACGCATTCAGACTCGCTGGGCCTACCGTGTACAAAGTTCACATCGTGACGCTCCTAAAACCGTCAGCTGTGCTGAGTCATGCCCCCTGCCATGCGCGCCCCGCCCTCCTCAGATCTGAACGTTGAGACTTGCTGACAAAGAGCGCGGGCCCGCCATGTGCAAACCTCACATCGCGACGCTCCTAAAAACTGGAAGCTGTGCTGAGCCATGCCCCCTGCCATGCGGTGGTGCGCTCCCCCCCCCCCCTTGCAGACCTATGCGCTGAGACTCGCTGACGAAGAGCGCGCCCACCGTGTACCAAAAATTTCATTGTGATGCTCCTAAAACGCGGCAGCTATGCTGAGCCATGCCCCCTGCCATGTGATGGTGCACTCTCCCTTCCTCAAATCTTCACGTTGAGACTCGCTGACGAAGAGCGGCCCACCGTGTGCAAACTTCACGCTGTGACGCTCTTTCAAAAGAAAACGCTGTGTGCTGAGCCATGCCCCCCCTGGTGCGCTCCCCCCCCCCCCCCCCCCCCTCAGATCTATGCGCTGAGACTTGCTGACGAAGAGCGGGCGCACCGGCTAGGCCTGCCGAAGCCCTTCCCGCCGGTGACCCTGGCCCACCTCACCTATCGCCTGCTGCTAGGTAAAGCAGACGTGCTGTATTGCATGGCACGTTGTTGCGTGATTGATACCGTAAAAGCGTACCATGAATATTGTGCCGGTCGCTCGTGAAGGGTTGTGGGTCGCTGTTCTCGTCGTGTTTCAGCATGATCACATACATACTGTACTCATTGAACTTCAGGTAGCGCGAGTCTTGTTGACTGGAGGTTTTGCCGCACATCAAAGTACGATACCTGAAACGAAAGCAGACCACGAGCTGAGAACTTGGTCAATTACAGCTGGCTCCCGTGTGCTCAGCGCTTGTGCACCGCCATGGAACAACTGTACAGCTCTTGTTGTCCGCACAGCACGACATCCACCGCCGCCTCCCATGACCTGTTTGCCAACGCCATTCACGCCAAGTACGTTGAAGTATACTTCTCCCGCAGCAGCGCTGACGGCTCACGTGTTTATTAATCATGCAGCTTGGTGTAAGGCGCCGGTGCTGGCGAAGCGCGCCTTCCACGACCTGTTTGCCGACATGCGTGTTGAGCCGGCAATGCAACAAAAAATTGGCAAATAAACAAATAGCCAAGGTGTCGGCGATTCTGCAACTGATAGCTTGCGTCCGCTTTCCGCACAGCGCGGTGGGGAGCGCCGGTGCTGGCGGTGCGCGCGTTCCACGACCTGTTTGCCAAAGCGTGCATCGTGTAGACGAATTCACTTCAATGTCAATGAGTCCGGTTTGTGCATGCGTGCATTGAGTAGGCATTTTCACATTCATTTCAATCAGCAACTCACCCCTGCACGCCAACTGTTTATGCAGCACGGTGGGGAGCGCCGGTGCTGGCGGAGCGCGCCTTACACGACCTGTTTGCCAACGTGCGCAGCCTCGCGCCCGCGCTGCCGCCGCTAAACCAGCAATTCGAAAAAAGAAAATTTATTAGCAATAAAACAAAATAGCTGAGGTTTCAGTAATCCTGCAACTTACAGCACGACACTGATTGCTTGATGCAGCGCGGTGGGGAGCGCCGGTGCTGACGGAGCGCGCGTTCCACGACCTGTTTGCCAATGTGCCCATTGACCAGAAAATACTCAGATTCACTCACTCATCCTGCAAATCATACCATGAATTGTGTATGGGCTGCGATTGTTTATGCAGCGCCGGTGCTGGTGGAGCGCGCGTTCCACGACCTGTTTGCCAAAACGTGCATCGAGTAGGCACATTCACATGTTTTCCAATGATTACACAACTCACATCTATTTCAACCATCCTGTGACTCATGGCGCGGAACGCCAATTGTTTATGCAGCGCGGTGGGGAGCGCCGGTGCTGGCGGAGCGCGCGTTCCACGACCTGTTTGCCAACGTGCGCAGCCTCGCGCCCGCGCTGCCGCGGCTGCGCCTGTTTGCGGCCATGGCGGGCTGCCTGGCGCCGCCGCGCTCATCGCTGAGCGCTGCCACCGACGCCGACCTCAAGGACGACGGTGAGAAAACGATGTCTTTCTTGTTGAAGTGGTGACTGAATGTCACTCGGCAGTGCTAACCTTTCAGTTGTAGTTTAGTGCTACAGGCTGAATGTCACTCGCACATTGCTGAGCGCTGCCGCCGACGCCGACCTCAAGGACAAGGTGAGAAAGCGGCCTTTCTTGGCAAAATACTGACTGAATTCCACGCGGCAACGCAGCCCTCGTCTTCCAGTGCTGAAGGCTGTGTCACTCGGCAATGCAAAGCTTATAGTTCAGTACTATGTACAGACTGAATGTCACTTCGCATTGCCAAGCGTACAGTTCAGTCCCACAGGCTGAATGTCACTCGGCAATGCAAAGCTCATCGCTGAGCGCTGCCACCGATGCCGACCTCAAGGACGACGGTGAGAGAACGGCGTCTTTCTTGGTACAATAATTGCTGAATTTTACTCGGCACTGCAAAACGCGTCCTCCTGTGCCGCAATATGCGTGTGTTGTTGAGAAACATAGCAGAGGTTGCAGCGAAATGAGGCGAGGCCACAGCTTAGGTTTTGTAACTGAGCTCACAATTCTTACTTGTTCCTCATGTACATTGGTGTATTTTATTTACTTCCGCTTGAGGGGCGAAAAGCCTATTCTGCATTGGTATACCAGACACAAGTTCCCTGCTGGCCTCTCAGTCATGCAATATACTCAATGCGTATGGCGTGCAAACTGTCTTCGGGCCTCTTCCTAGCCGACTGCGGCAAGTGCCGTTGCCAGATGCTGAAACGTTCTCTGATGCCACCGCTGTTGCCGCCATTGCGCAGGCCACACGGTGTCATTCTACTTGAAGGCCGTCCAGGAGGTACGGCACACGGCACATTGCTCTATACCCCAATAGTAACAATACAATGGCTATCATAGCATTCTATGCAAGTACTGTAGCGCGCAGCCGATGTTGTGCATGGGCGTTTATCGGGCACAGGCTGTTGCTGGCGTGCTCCAGGCTGCTCTGCACAACGCGTATAGGCTGTAGTATGCGTGTGTTGCGGTCAATGTCGTGGTCGAGGTCGACATGGCCGCACCAAATTCTAATATTACCCCTGACCCTAATCCTAAGCCTGACACCAAGCCTAACCCTGTGAAAACGCACTGTAGGTTTATTCTAGGACTTGTGCAGGCTTGTTATACGGCCAACGGGCATGACCGCATTCAGCACGCAGCAGCGACCTGCTCGCTTCTGCCTTCTTGTCTCGTCCTTGCACAAGGTCAAACGCTTGAAGTAAATTGGAATTGGTTGATGATGCAGATCTTGACATCAGAGGCACAACAAAAAGTGTCGTGGCGGATGCTGCTGAGCGAATCATCAGGAATCCAAACGCAACATGGACCGACCAATGGAAGCTCATCACTTCGAGCCCGGCGCTGCCAACGCATCCTACGCTCGAATGCGTGTGGTATTTGCATTACCTCAGCACACTTTGCTAGCTACGAAGGAACATCTCACGTTCAGTCATACTCAGAAGTACACAAGTACACAAGATGTAGACGTTGTGCGGGGGGGATGCCATTTGACAATAGTGGTCATCAATGTGCGTTGAGACACTTGTTCACAAGGCACATATAGATTCTGGTAGCAAGCTCAATCAATCATGTAGGCTTTATTGCACCCTCAGCGAGACCTAGTACTTCTAAAACATTATGCTACAAGTACTTCGAAGTATGATAAATTAAAGCGTCAACATTTACAAAAGATCTACAGAACCGTCATTTCTGCTGTTCACCCCGAGCGTCTCTGCCAGCACACGTACTTCAACACGCACGGGCTCTCATACCTGCTCAAGCGCCGCACTGGCTCTGTGCCCCTAGCCGAGCGCAGCGCTGGGGGCACGCTAGGCACCCCCTCTAACTGAGCCGGGTGCACTTCCTCTCATTGAGCGCTGTGCACACTCTCCTGCTGAGCGCCCCCCCCCCCCCCCCCCCCCCTCCCCCTGCTGAGTGTGTGTGCACCTTTTGCTGAGCACTGTGCACGTCACCCCGCTGAGCGCTGTGCACCTTGTCTTGCTGAGCGCTGCTGCACCTCGCGCGCGCGCAGATCCACCGGCAGCGCGACCTCTGGGAGTCGGCGCAGTCCATGGAGCCCGTTGACGCGAGCCAAGGTGGGCTATACATACATATTTGTGCATTACTTCTACTACTTGAAGTATGCTACATGTGCGCGGCCGCTGCCGGTCCACAGCCAGAGGAGTACTGCATCGAGTGTGAAGCATCCTACTGCGTGCGGGCGTGGTTGCTGAGCAGCTGCACCACCAACATTGACCCTCGCTCTACTTGCGCATCCGTGCTGCTGCGACCATGCCTCTCTGAACGCGTTCCTTACGAAACCACCACCCTTCAATTTGTATGCTTCTGCAGCAAACAAGTACTACTTGCGCATCTGTGTTGCAGCACGCATTCCTCTCTGAATGCGCGCCATACCTCTCTTCGTTTGCATGCTTTTGAAACAAGCAAGAATTGTCCTGCATGAATTATATAGTCTTTGACATGTGTCCACGTTGCCTTGTGCGTGTGCGCTGACTTGCTTGCTGAGCAGGCGCGCCACCGGGGAGCCCCCTATTCCCCTGCACGTCTCAGGACGCGTTGACGGGGCAGCTCTTCTGGACAGAGCCTGAGCAGGTGGGACATCTACTTCAAGTTGAAGTAGGGGATACAAACATGCATATATACAGTACTCAGTGCACGATGCACACTGATGTTGACTCGTGCTCGTACGCGTTGCTGACTGTTGCAAGCAGAGCCTGAGCTGTTGCAGGGCACCGATGCTACTGCCACCCTAACCCTAACCCTAAGCTGGTGCCTGGGCTACTGCGGCGCACTGTCGCAGGCACTACCTGGCACATCTGCAAAACCCTACAGGAGGGTGACTGGCACGCAAGTGCAGGCCTGTTTTTTCAATTTTTGAACTGGTTTAGTGTTGAGCACTGACCTCCACGAACGGCGCCGACAGCACCATCGTGGCCTCGCGCGCAACGCTGCTGTTGTCATTTCATGATCAGTAACAGAGTGCCCGCCGCCACACGAGAACTTCATTACACACCAGCGGGCTGCGGATGCGTTCACAGAGCATGCGGTGGTATGCACAGGATTTTCTGGCGCGCGTGTTAGCACATGTGAACGCAGCGGGCACACTGGCACCCACTCGAGCGAAGTCGTGTCCTGTTCCGTAGCACCAAATGCTACATGCGCTGTTTTTGCTGTCGTCAAGTACCCAAACATCAGGTGCACGTGCTGACCTTGCATCATTGCACAGCACAGGTAATGACCGCAGCTACTGCTGCAAGCAGTGTATTGACCCCGCATCGCTGCCTGGCTCGTACCGCAGCTTGTACATGCACACCTAATCACGTGAAGTGCGCACGTACCTAGCGGCGCACATACATGCAATGCGCTTGCATCACAGTGCTTCAACCCAGCAACTACAGTAGCTCCTGCTACCGCAAGTTGCAAAACCTGGCGATTTTCATTCTCCAGTGTACCGACATGCGTCTTATCGTGCCTCAATCTGCAGGTGCTGACGGCAGCGGCGCGCGCGCTTTTCGAATCCGCATCGAGTGCGCGGGGGGGCGGCGCGGGGGCTGCGTGGATGGGCAAGGTGTCCGACGTGCAGATCAGTTTCGGTGAGACAACACTTCAACTGGCGCGTCACCGCTGAAGTTCAACAGATGACTTGTTGAAGTATGCTACTTCAACTATCACTGGGTCTCCCGCCAATCCACCGCCGGGTCTGGCGGCGTTCAAGTATTGCTAATTGAAGTGGGCACTCTTGTGTACGTGTGGACCTGGTGAGGAGGAGGGGGGACTGGGGGGGGCACGCGCGCGCAAAGGCCCAATGTGGATATGGACCAAGTGAATACTGTCGCGCGGCCTCGTAAATGTCCTGGTCCCGTGCGGCGTGGCAGCACTCGCCCTGACCCTGACTCTGACCCTCATGACTACGTCAACCATGTTGGGAGCTGTGCAGTTGTGACCCTATCCTGACAGCAGGTGGCGCCCAAGGCTCGTCGATCTAATGCGGCCACGCGCGAGCCAAGGGTCACAAGCCGCCCCCCCCCTCCCCCCCCTTGGCGCGCCCTCCTCGATTTCTGTGTGACGCAGGGAAGCTGATGGCGCGCGTGGCAGCGCTCGCACGTATTTCATGAGTGCCGTCACTACCAGGTGGCCTTGTACAGACCATCATCATTTGCTATGCCCACATCAATGTGCTAGGCGCATACGTCGCTGGGCCCTTCCGTCCCGAAGGAGGCAAGTGGACGCTTAGGGGGCACACACACCTCACCCCCCCCCCCCCCCCCCCCCCTCACCCCCCTCTTCCATGGGCTTGTTATGCTAGCCTACCAGCTAGCACTCTGCAGCCGTGTGCCTATCCTTGTTGGTTGGTGCCATGCAAGGAGTGTCCTTGCTGATCGGTGCCATGCAAGGAGTGCTGCACATGCTGCGGCCTCTCCCAGCCTCAAGCCCCCCCCCCCCCCCCCTCCAAATGTTCCTTGTCTCTGTGACGCAGGGAATCTGATGCCTCACTCCCCCCCCCACCCCCCCCATTCCAAATGTTTCCTCATCTACGTGACGCAGGCAAACTGATGGCGGGCGTGGCGGCGCTCGCGCAGCGCGGCGCCGCGCGCGAGGCCGATGTCGACGACGTCCTCTGGCTCGTCATGCAGCACTGGCTCGTCGTGCGCCGCCACCGCCAGTCGCTGGCCGCCGCCGCCACCGCCGCCGCTGCCGCCACCGCCGTCGCCACAACTGCTGCTGTGGAGCAGGAGCCGGCGGCGGCGGTGGTCTGCGGTCCGCTGTTCAGCCTCGAGAGGTTTGTCGCGGCGGAGGGGGGGTATCTGGGGGCGGCGGGGGCGGGGGGGGCGGTCGCGGGGCTGAGCGCTGAGGACGCGCTGCAGGTACTTCAAATTTGATGTTTGAAGCAGTTGAGGTGTTTGCTGGCCTTATTTGGTTTGCGCGAGGGGGCTCGACCTCGATGCTGGCCGTGAGGGGGATGTCACCTAACCCTAACTCCAACCCTAACCCTAACCATACTGGGGTCAAACACGCGCGGTTCAGGGCTGCAGCAGTCTCCCGTCACATTGCGTGCTGGGCGCAATGCGGAGCAAGAATTGGGCTCTTTGGCAGCTGGAATAAGGTGCTGCACACATGACGCAGCGATGCATGCGCACGATTCAGAGTGATCATCGGGCGCTTCTGATGCTGGAATAAGTTGCCGCGCGCGTGACGCGTCTACACACGCATGGGACACCCAATCTCCGCTGAGGCCTTCATCATAGATGCAAAAACACTAGTACCCGCGAGCGCAGAACCGAAACACTGAGAGAGCTGCGTACCCTCAAAGCCTCACTGGATGCGACGAAGCTGCGCCGGTTGCATCTCGCAGCTCTCCCTAGTTCACATCCCGAAGCGCTGCGGGTGCAGTAGCCCGCACATTCTGACATGATAAGCGGCTGCAGCAGCCAAGGCACGCTACGAGGCAAGCGCAGACCGGCGCGACAATAGGCTGCTGAGCGCTCGGAAGCCCTTGCCCTAGCCCTAACTTCCAACCCTAACTTTAAGGTGACGGAACCGTGTTGTGTGTGTTTGAAGCGCAAGAAATTGTGAGGGACGGCGGCTGCGCACGCTTGCATACTGATGGGGCATGACATATCGCCGCCGCCGCCGCCGCTTGTTGCTCCTTGCAGATCTCCGCTGAGTCGTACGCGAACGCGCTGCGACTCCAGTGGCCGACGCAGCAGCAGCGCAGGACGCCGCAGGCGGCCTTTGCCGCAGCGATGCTCGCCAGCCCCAAGGCCATGTGGGACATGGGGGGGACGAGAGCCCCCGCGGCGGGGGCGGGGGCGGCGGACGCATCAGCGCTCAGGGGTTTCGTGCTGCAGGTATGTATGGCTCTTTGGGGGTATGTTGTGACTATTGAGGGAGGTAGGTATAGGTATGGTGACTTGAGGGGGCGGTTGGTGAGTCAGCGCTCAGGGGATTTTGTGACGCTGTGTGTGTGGCTCCCCGTGGGTATGCTGTGAATTAATATGACAATTCTCTCTGTGGATATGTTGTGACTGTACTCTTGAAGAAGGCGGGTAGGGGGTACGGCCACTGTGAGGGGGGGGCGGACGCATCAGCGCCCAGGGGCTTTGGGGTACAGGTACGCATGGCAGCCTGCGCACCTGTTCATCGTCAACGAACATCATTATTGATGCTTGGTACGTATATACATATGTGTGCACGTACGAAGGGGGGCTCTGCGCTGCAGGTGTGGCTGCCTGTGCTCCTCAGCCTCAGGGGTATGTGAAGTATATGTGCATTGTCGAAGTAGGTAGGTAGAGGAATGCCCACTGTGGGGAGGGCTGAGCGCGTCAGCACCTTAGACGGCATGTACGGCAGCGCATGTACTTGAGGGCGCGTGAAGTGTTTGCATTATCGAAGCAAGTGGGTGAAGTGGAGGGGCACTGACTGCATGTCAGGGCTATTTGCTGCAGGTATGGCCGTCATGTACTTCATGACTCTCACTTACCCCCTCCCCCCTGTCCCCCCCCCCCCCCTTCCCCCCCTTTTTCACTGCGGCCAGGCGTGGATGGACTACGCGAGCCCGCTCAAGTCGAAGCTGCCGGCGCTGGTGACGTCGCTGGAGGCAGCGGCTCAGCAGCCGACGCGCGGCGCCGCGCGGCAGCGCTGGCTGGCGGCGCGCCTGCGCGAGCTACGGGAGCGCGTCGCCGAGACGGACGCCGCGGTCGCGCCGCTGCGGCAGGCGCACGCGGTGGGCGCCACCGCCGAAGACACGGTGAGCGCAATGAGAGTGCTGCTTGGAGTACTGAGCGAGAGTGGCATTCGTGACAGCGAGTAGTACTCGATGTTTTGCTGGCGGTTTTATACGTAGCTACCCTAGGTTAATGTGGACGCTGTGATCGCGCCGCTGCGGCAGGCGCACGCGGTCAGCGCCGCCGCCGAGGACGCGGTGAGCGCAACGAGAGTAACCGCCTGCGATGTTGCATTGCTGCTTGGCGTACTGAACGAGAGGGCCGCCTGTGACCGCGAGGGATACTCCTTGCACTGCTAACGGTGTTTTACGTACCTACCCTAGGTCAAGATTGACGCTGCGGTCCGAGCCGCTGTGGCAGGCGCGCAATGGGCGCCACCGTTAAAGGCATGATGAGCGCAACGAGCATAATCGACTTGCAGCCGCTGGGAGTGCTCATCCTCCATTAGTGACGGAACAGCGGTTACCTAACGCCGTACCGTAGCAGTGTCATGTATACCTACCCAATACAGAGGTGGGTGAGGCGGTCACGCCGCTGCGGCAGGCGCATGCGGTCGGCGCCACTGCTGAAGATTCGGTGGGCTGTCGCGCAACTGCTGGCAGCTGCTTGCCTCGCTTGCGTGCCGACTGTTGGAATATGAGATGGTCCAATACTTAGTGCATACCCTAGGGGTAGGGCACGGTCCAGTTCTAAGGGTTTCTCCAGTAAGTTCTAGCAAGTTCTTGAAGGTTCTGGGGCCCCTACGGAACGGAAGGTTCCCGCTGGCCCTTGTTTTATGTCAGCAATAATATCACTTCTTCTTCTCCCAGCTCGAGGCGCCTGCGGGCGGCCTGCGGCCAGGGCATGGCTGCTCTCCTCTCTCTCTGCGCACCCCCGGTTTTCCAATGGTTATGAGCCTGCGCTCATGAGGAGAAGCCTGCACAGCTGAAGAAGACAGTCCCCAGCTTCCGAAGCCACTGGGTTATCAATGGGCGCACGCGCAGCAGCGACGAGGACGGCTGATCACCTATCGTTTGCTGGCGTGGAGGACATACCTAAGTAGGAGACAGCGTACAGCACGAGCTGCATCACGCTGTGAGGTCAGGTGCAGGAAGGCATCCGACTAGATTCAGCATGCGAGTTCAGCTGTGGCCAACTCTACCTCACGACGACGGCAGCAGCAGCTACATCAGGGATGTACGTCGTTCGGCAACAACAGCAGCAGCAGGAGCAGCTTGACTTCGGAGTGCTAGCGTCGTGCACAAGCGGAGCAGTTGAGCTACGGCCATGATGTCAGCACAGATTGCCACCCCAGGCACGGGGAAGGGTCCGTAAATCCCAGCGTGGTAGGACCGTGGCATCGGCAAGGGGTTAAGGGTGTTGCAAGGCACACCCAATGCGACGTGGGCACAGCGTATGGCTGGTGCGCTATTGGAAAACCGGGGGTGCGCAGAGAGAGAGGAGAGCAGCCATGCCCTGGCCGCAGGTCGCCCGCAGGCGCCTCGAGCTGGGAGAAGAAGAAGTGATATTATTGCTGACACAAAACAAGGGCCAGCGGGAACCTTCCGTTCCGTAGGGGCCCCAGAACCTTCAAGAACTTGCTAGAACTTACTGGAGAAACCCTTAGAACTGGACCGTGCCCTACCCCTAGGGTATGCACTAAGTATTGGACCATCTCATATTCCAACACCCTCCCCCAGTCAACGCTCCATGCCCTCATGAGCTTGACTGTATCTGCACGATATCAGCACCCAAAAGAGCCTGGTGCCTTACCTCTGCACAATACACTGCTACATCTGCAGCTACTTGCAAACTATCAGGCAACACCTGCGCCGTGAACAACTTGTCACTCAACGCTTTATGCCCATTACTACCTGCGCTGCTAACAAGCGCATGCCGTGCCCCCCATAAATGTTGAGAGGTACCCTCCCCGGCTATGCCCGCCAGACTAACATCCTGTACCATCTACGCTCCAGCTATACTCCAGCAGACCAAGCCCTGAGCGCATTTTATCTGCCGCTCCTTAGCCAGCTGCTCCTCGTACCAGTCCTGATCGTCATAAGCTCCTGAGCTTGAGCACGCTCCATGCCCCTTGGGCATTGGTCGCCTCTGTCACAGCTCGACCTCCGGGCATGCCTGTGTGCCGACAATTTGACAGAGACCGTCACATTCTGCGCGTGATCGCGTTGTGTATGTGGCTTGTGAAGTGCTTTAGCGGCGCGGCTTCAGGGGCCGGCAGCGGCGGCGGCGCCGCTGCCTCAGGCGCATGCTGCCAATGTCATCACTCAGCTCGCCGAGTGTCCGCGTGCGATGCGTGTGCCTGGCGCCTGGCATTCAGCATGCATGCTGCCAAGTCAGGGCAGGCAGTAACACACATCGCATATGCCAATAACACGCGCACACCGCCAAGACACGCATGCAGCCTCATGCACCTCTCATGTCCCCGCACGACACATGCCAGTTCTCAGTTCCGAACGCCGACGCATCACTGCGCTCCTGCGCTCACAGGACCCCGGGAACAGAGCGGCGAGCCAGCCGGAGCGCATCGCGGCGGTGGCGGTCGACGTGCGCCGCCTGCTCGCGGCGGCTGCGGAGGCGTGGGCGGAGGCGTGCACACTGCTCAGCACAAGCGGCGGCGACGAGGAGTTCATGCGCGACGCGTGGGTCAGCGCGCGGCGCACGAGCGTCAAGCGCAGCAGTCTTGGCGGCGTGTAGGGTTGCGGTTGTAGTTGAGGCGCGCGCTGCGTGGCTGTGGTCTGCGGTCTGTGTTCTATAAAACGCGGCGCACAAACTTCATCTGGGGCATTCACAGCAGCAACAAGCAGCAGCACTGGTTCAAGATGAAGCTGCATCCGGCGGGGCACACCGGCTTGCAGAGCATAGTGCCTTGAATGCACACTCCCGGAAACATTCAGATGGTTCTCTGTGGCGCATGCAGAACATTGTCAGGTGCTGCCATGAGGGGTTGCGATGAGGTTACAAAGAGTAGCATCAGTGCAGGCATCAGTCCTCACTGCAGGTCCTGGAGTACACCAGCAGCGCTCAAAGCGACACCAGCAAGCCGCACACCAGTTCTCCTGCGTGCACAGGAGTGGCACTGCTACGCATCTCATGAGAGCGACCATCAGGACATCATCGTTTTCTCTTTGCGACATTGCTCTCTCTGCCTCGTCTATGCCATTGACGAGTCCGAGTCGATGTTGGTGATGCCTGCAGTGCAGTCTGAGGCCTTGAGGTATGCATGTGCATCATATGCATACAACATTGATGGCTGCATGGGGCTTGGGCCTTACAGGGGAGGCTGGCACGCATGCCTAAGTGCGCAGCTGCAGGAATTGACTGTCATGTGCCGATGCGTCGGGCAGTTGAACATGTCGCTGTCATGCTTTCAATGTACGGGTGCTCAGCGGAATGTGTGCGTGCATGCATTCAACAAGCGCATGCCAGTGGAGCCCCATGCACCTCTTCCTCAGAAAACGGCACGGAGCACAAGTCGGAGGGCCGCCCTGCCCCCGCCCCCTCAGGCTTCAACAAACCATCTGTGCAGGGGGGATCTGCTGCGCGTTCATTGAAGCTGCCCTGTTGCGGTGGTGTCCGCAGCATAATCTGGCTGCGACCTCATAGCAGCAAGGATGCGTACGTCTCGCGTGCCGGTCATTCTTATAAATTGTGTTCTACAAAATGCTGAAAGACGACTCTGGATGTGAGGTCTCTACATGTTGTGCTAGCGCAGCAACTGTCAGATTAACTGTTCAAGTCTTGCATGCACATCCAATGAGTCACTGCAAGTTCAGCAATTACCTCAGTGATTCATGATAATTTGTTGAATAATGGTGGTACTACCAGTAGCCTGAAGCGCCCCAATCAGAGTGCGCTTGCAGATGCCGTCGCTACCGAGCTTGCAGATAAGGTGGAGGCGGACCTAGGCCTATAGCTGCAACAGCTGCCGCAGGGCACGCAACGCACGCAAGCACTTGCTCGATTCCGGTCGCAGCGCCACATGCACTCGATCGGCATGGCATTCCTCAACGAGCCCATGTACTCCACAACGGCTTCGTTCGATGGCCTATCCTGGCAGCTGGCCGTCAAACGCGCCATCGGAGTAGAGGAGCAGACGGCAGGCTGCAAGCTGTGCGGGAAGTCGCCGGGCGGCACCCTGCATGCACGGCTGTGTCAAGCGCCACGCGTCAAGGCGCACGACACCATTGTCCACAATAGCGTCAAGAGGGCCACACAGCGCCTCCTGCGGCAATACCTCAAAACGGGACTGGTGGACGAGGACTACACGCCGTTTCTGGGGTCCGCCGGGCCGCCGGGGAGTTGCAGGATGGACATCGTGCTGCCTGCCGACGCCTTCCCGGTGACCGGCTACGACGACCCGACACGCCACCTACCGCTCATGGTGGACGTTACCTGCTTCGAGGCACAGGTGGCGTCGCGGGCGGCGAAGACTGCAGCAGACCCCGAGCGATGCTGCCGCGACCAAGAGGCCGCCAAGACTACCCACTATTCTGGTCATTATGATCAGAATTGCTACAAACTTGCCACTTTGGCAATAGGGTCATTTGGCAGCATCGGGGAGCAGGGGCAGAAGCTGCTGGAGGCTGTGGCGACGGAGTACGCCAGCAGGATGTCAGTGCCCGGAGGAGCGCGCCCTAAAGCTCTCAAGGGCATCGCCCTGGCGCGCTTACGCTCGGCACTGTTGGCAGCGCTCCACATGGCGTACTCTGGCCGTGTCATGACACACATGGCAGAATCCAGGGGGGGGGGGCACATGGAGGAGGACGTAGGGGAGGACCCCGAGATGCCATTTGGCGGCGGCGGCGTTTGAGTGGTTGTCGTTGCGACACTTTCAGACTGTCATACGACATGTAGATTCCTTACAGCTAGATGCCAATCATCTGGGCTTTTTCGCGCCCTGAGCGAGAATTAATAAAAAGTACTACCAGTAGCATTGTGCGTGTCAATCATCTTGCAGCAGGCGCTGCGCAGCATGATGCAGCAATTGCATGGACGAGTTTGCCCGTGGGTGGCTGTCCGCACATCCCTGCTGCACACATTCCCTTCCGTCCCCTGCCAGTCTAGAATCCTGTTCGCTGCTTTTGTAAAAACATGAAGGGGTCATTGGGACAAGGTTCAAGTTGGACAGAACCTTCTGAATTGAATCTCATGATGAGCTCTTTTCAAAGTTTAAGTTGTATATTATGTCTGGACCGCATGGGCTGAGCACACGATAAGTTGGGCTTTGCAATAACTATATCTACGGAGGGGCCGGCGGTTCGGCGCTGGCCGGAGAGGGCCGCGGCACCAGCAACAGTGCGATGCGGCGGTAAGCGCTGACGTCGCCATCGGGGCTATAACGGCAGTAGTCAAAAGGCTTCTGCTGATAATACGCTACATGTGTACGGGCCATACCCCAAGTGGAAAACACTGCAAAGTCCCTGTCACTGTGTCAGTTCCAACATCAAGTATTTGCACCGTTTAATATCAGATGCAAAACCACTCACGCGCTTGCTGGTCGACTTCCACTGTGTGCGAGCCAAAAGCACAGTGCAAAACACTTTTTTTTTCTAATATCGCCAGTTCAGGATTACCTTCAAGTAATTGCATCATTGAAGTTCAGATCCAAAGTTGTACACCATCGCACGGGCTTGCTGGTTGGAGAATGCCGCCGTGGAAGTGACAGTGCTACTGTCCACAATATGCACGGCTTCTCGGACTGCATATTCCACCTGCTGCAGGACCCTACGACTCCAGGATCAGGAATATTCACTATTGCATCACAAACCATTACGGACGTACATAACAGCACTGCACGTGTAACACAAAACGTTCCGCGCATGTGCATAGGGTAACATGGTGCACAGACTGATCAATGCTCTTGTGCGCCTACAATGATCACTGATTCTCCAGCCATCTTCTGGTCATAAAGGTTGCCCCTCGCGTTTGGGCCCCCAGCTCAATGACTATATTCATGACCAAGCACAAGAAACGCGCACTCTTCGTCGTGCCGTAGCCGCCAAGCCGGGGCACATGGTATTAGACGGGCTCCCCTAGTATATGTGACACATCGGGCCCAAAGTCTGCTGTCCGGCGGGGCCTTAATCGCCAGGGGGTCTTAATCGCCATCGCATACAATCTTGATGAGCTCAGTCGATGCGCCACAGTCACTGTATGCATGTACTTCGAAGTATGACTTACATATCATTTGTAATTGAGCCCATGGGGCGAGTTTTTTATGAGAGCGAAAAAAGGGGGGTGGGGAGCCATTTATATTAAAGAAAGGGTTGGGGTGCATTTATGTGAGGCATTTTAGTTCATCTATCACCATCATGAGGCGCCAGCATGCTTCTACGCCGCTGCTGAACCAGTTCAACTTTCGGAACGTCAGCTGCTGCTTCTGGGAGCCGTTTTGTGAGTTTCTCTACAATTTTAGCTATTTCTGTCTGCTCTGCACGTTTCTGACAGTGCATGCATGTGCACACACAATGTGCTGATGTAGCAAGAGCCATAGAGTGTGCAGAGTACAGGTACGCAGAAAATACATGCTGCGTATGCATGTGAGAAAAAGGGGAGGGGGGCACATTTTTATGAGCGAAACATAAGGGGGTGCATCATTTTGTAAGAGCTCGGAAACTTATAAGACACTCGCCCATTGGCTCGATTACAGACGATACAGTACTTCAGGTGACGTGCATCGCATTACTAATAGTATCACACTACCTGGGAGTGTCTTTTGGCAAGCCTTGGGTCATTTAATTCGGCAGCACTTGGACGCGTTCGTACTGCAGCAGAGAACACCGCATGAAACAACAACGTGTGACTGAGTGTACTGACACTGTGTCACACACAGTGGCTGCCTCACATTTTGATGACTGTCGCAACCACTGGCACCAACCATGAACCTGTCGATTAATTTCTAGGCAGAGCAAGCCAGATCATGCATGATGTGCAAGGCATACGCACATGCTGCTGTCACTGAACCCTGCCAGGCTCTCGGACTCACTCACCTTGTAGATTGAGGCATATTCAAGACCATTGGCAACTGCTTCTAGTACTCGGACAACTAGGGCCCGAGACTGCCAGTGAGTGCTCAAACACTGATTCAGAAGCTCAACTAAATAGATTGTGACAATCAGCATGCCCAGATGTTTTGAAAGTTGAGCATCGCTGGCGTTGACTTGCGGGAAGACCTTGGGACGCGTGCGCCCTCAAGCTGAAGGTTCCTCGCCTGTAACGTAACCATATGATACTGTGTTACCAGTGACGCCTGTTGTAAAATATACTATGCAACAGCATGAGGAACGGCAGACCTTCAGTTGAGAGTTGCTTTGAACGACCGTGGCAGCACCATGAGACCCATGTGCCATTCAGGAGGATCTATTGCACGCATGGCTGGTACAGGACGCCCCTTGTTGGAAAGTACAGAACTGCGGGTTAGGAATGCACAGCAGCACCCGTACCTCGAGCATGGTGTCTGTGTCATGAGCACTACAGTTTCAATGTTAGGACAGTGTCCAGTTGTCGTTTGGCTGTAGAGCAGATTGCTGCAATGATCAAGCAAATCAAAGGCCACGCGCGTGACGGCGACCATATTGCCACTACGCATCTGCAGTTTTTCAAATGTCAGCCATTGCATTGAATTCACAACAAGCAGGAAATGGCCTTGTCAGTCACGGTGTCTTCAAGGAGAGTTTCTAATCCCAATGGCATATTGACCAAGTATCATATCATACTATCATGCGCTAGTCGCTAATATTCTATCCTATTACTGCTGTGGCACTGCTGCGCAGCTCGCTACGGGGGCTGCATACGGGCTGCACCGAACTCAGAGGTGCGCGTCGTCGATTGTACACTCAGCAATTCGACAGCTGTATATGGCGGCGCCATTGATACGGATGGGGAACTACACTGTGTTCGATCAGCATTTTCCGACAACAAGATAGGTAAGTCACAATGCCGCTGTGCAACGACAACACAGATGCATTTAACTTGGGGATGGTCGCTTAATCACACAAGAATCGCAATCTCTTGAAAGTACCATCGAAGCGATGACCTACTCAACATGGGCGCCGGAACGCGCACGGGTTCTTTGTCGCTGGGCAATGCGCCGCCTGACGCTGAGCTCGTGGTATATGCCAGTGCGGCTTACATCACGATGTCAGGAAATGCTGCCATTCCCTACTCTGGAAGTATACCATTATGTAGTGGCAACATGAAAATGACACTAGTAGGCTAGTACTTCTTATTAATTCTCGCTCAGGGCGCGAAAAAGCCCAGATGACTGGCATCTAACTTGAAGCTTGCTGTACGGAATCTACATGTCGTGCGACAGTCTGAAAGTGTCGCAACGACAACCACACACTGTTGGCAAATGCCGCCCCCGCCAAATGGCATCTCGGGATCCTCCCCTACGTCCTCCTCCATGTGCCCCCCCCCCCTGGATTCTGCCATGTGTGTCATGACACGGCCAGAGTACGCCATGTGGAGCGCTGCCGACAGTGCCGAGCATAAGCGCGCCAGGGTGATGCCCTTAAGAGCTTTAAGGCGCGCTCCTCCGGGCACTGACATCCTGCTGGCAACTCCGTCGCCACAGCCTCCACAGCAGCTTCCGCCCCTGCTCCCCGATGCTGTCAAATGACCCTATTGCCAAAGTGGCAAGTTTGTAGCAATTCTTATCATAATGTCATTGACCAGAATAGTGGGTGTATTTGGCGGCCTCTTGGTCGCGGCAGCAGCGTTGGAGGTCTACTACAGTCTTCACCGCCTGCGACGCCACCTGTGCCTCGAAGCAGGTGACATCCACCATAAGCAGTAGTGGACGTGTCGGATCGTCGTAGCCGGTCACTGGGAAGGCGTCGGCAGGCAGCATGATGTCCATCCTGCAAGTACTACTGGTCGCACAAACGTTCCATCTCAAAACGCTGCATGCCTCATTAGTCGTGATGACGACTGGAGACATTATAAGGCCACTAGCCCGAGGATTGGACGAAGATGAGAGCGCAGGTGTGACAACATGTTGTCAACCTGAAGATTCAATTCACAAGGCTTTACTGAATGATGAACACTTCAGTTACGATAACGCAAAGTACCTCGCAGCACACATTGAGCACGTACCAATTGGCATGTCTGTGTCATTGACAAATAGCTTGTATACTTCGACGCACTTGTCAAAGAGTGCAAGCGAGACAATTCCATCACATTCACTATGATAGGTTGTAGGTTGTTCAGGTTACGACTCAATGACATTCAGTTTGTCACTCACCAAGTTGGCCGTCTTCATTATATATTTTGAATTTTTTCGCATTATCTTATGTTCATGTTGACATTTTCTAGGTAAATGCACATTACCTATTCATTGTTGCCATGATACAGATGTATCATGAACTTATTGTGTTTGGGTCGCTCTCCCTTCAAGTACAAACTTCTTGAAGTACATTTTCTGGTATGTAGTCCATGCTGCACCCCCTTCTCCCAGCAAAAATACTTTCTTGCAGCAATACACCAGGTCCCGCAGCATTCAAAAGATAGCAAGAGTCGTAGAGATGGAGGTTAAATAGCCTAAGGTATACTTGAAGCACAGTTTTTTTAACGATGCAATATTGTGCTCTGCAGGTGAAAGGAGCACATGATTGTGTAACCAGGCATGCCTCAAGTTGTGATCAACAAAGCTTGGGCTGATACAGCGAGCTGATCAGCAGGCACCTTTTCTACTCTCGTCTGTCTTCATTACTGTCTTCTACAAGCCGTGCAGCATTTTTGCCACTTGATACCTGGGTGGATGTGTTGCCTGCTGCTGCAGTGCCTCATGATTTCCAGGCAGGAAATGGTGGTGCAATCAACGGCAATGAAGGTTCCAGCGTATCTGTGACCGGATGCAACTTTACAGGCTGCTCTACCACACAAGTGCAAGGTGGGGCAATTGCCACTGAATCAAGGCTCAACATAACGTCCTCCAACTTTAAGGGCAACAAAGGTAAGATTTCTGCAGATGCTCAACCGATTTCCCACAGATGCCCCACCGCACCCCTTGCTATGCATAGGCTGGAAAACCTTCAATTTTATTTTTCAGCAAGAAAGCTAGTTTTCATTTTCATTCACCATGCCATTGGTGCAGCAAATTCACACATCGTACAAGCTGTACCAGTTCAAGGTCTTTACTATAACAGCCCGCTCGCCAGCACATTCTACCGATCATGGTGTGCCCACTAGCAGGTCAACTATATGCAAGTTGCCGCTTTGTGCGAGCATCTGTGGTGAGTATTGATGCAGCATGGTGCAGTAATGCACAAGAACTGTTCACGAACATGGCAATTTCTTTCAAACACCACCCACCCTAGACCCCTTGACCTGCCCTAAGGCATTTCCTAACTGAAGACAACGTTGTGAAAGATTGAACTCGGCGGCTCACACGCGCTTGCATCTGCATAATACACACTGTGTCAGTTCTGCTACCACATTTCATGTTGCGTAATGAGATAGTGACCCCTGTAGTGCACCTCAGTCTGCTCCGTAGTGGAGCATGGTGCTTTTGTCCAGGAACATGTCATGTCATTCTGTTTGCACGGGAAGATGGCACTGTAGTGACATTAAATATTGGCACCATAGTTCAATACTGACTGAAGTCTATTATCAAACTTCAGTGCAATGGTATTCTGCGACAAACATCATATTTTCTGTGGGGTCATATGCACAAATCTCAAAGTTGCAATCGCTATAGAAGTATGTGCCATCAGCTCATCTTTGATGTACTTGCTAGTTTTCAAAAACTGGAGATGTCGCGCGGCATCAGAAGGCCATGGTGTTGTCCATACATCACGTTCATTGCTGCATATTTGGTGCGCTCTGTGCAGTAAGCAATTAACTTTGTGGTTTTACCGGCGTTGATCAGTTCTATTGATGTAGTGATACCGAGTGCTGATCAGGCGGCAACAAATTGTCAGTACACTGGATGTCGCTAGTTCCAGCTGCAAGTTTTCTCAGGACTGGGTGAGCCTCATTGAGGCCTTGGTGTAAGCCTCAGGTCCTCTCACATTAGCCTCGATGCATGTATGTGGAGCGCTCCGTGCATACAGAGCGGAGCCTGTGGCACATGGTGCACTGACTTGTTTGCGTCTGCAGGTTGTGAGCAGATGCGGCCCGCTGATGGCCTAATCCGACGTGAAAATGCAGCCATGACAAGTATTTAAGGTGCTGGTTACACCAGCAATTGACATGGAAGCCGGCCTCCCTGATGTTCTACTCTAATACTGATACCAAAACACTGGGTCGGTTTGCTTTGCACTAAGGTCTGCATGCCCGCAACTCCTTGCTGATGCAGCCTTCCAGGGAGGCAGCTTAAAAGCAGGCAACAAGAGCAACGTTGTGATAAGGAACAGCACATTTGCTGATGAGCAGGCAATCAGTGATGGCGGCGCAATCGTCAGCATAGGCGGCACTGTCACGTGTTACTCATCGAAATTCACGCATAACAAAGCAGGTGAAGCATACTGTATTGGTTATGGCAGTCATCAGCATGTACAATGCGTAGAGTTGCCGACCAGCATAATCAAGATTCTTATATATAGTGTTTCACGTGTGATTACAACGCATGTATATTATTCGATATTAGTTATTTTCATAGCAACGAAAAACAAAATCTGATGCCGTCTTTAATGGCGTCCAATTTAAGCGAGGCATTGGGGCCCAAACGCCCCTTCTTTTACACGTCAGCGGCGAAGGCAAGTGACCTGGACTTTTCCTCACCATGAAGACAGAAGATCGGGCGACACAATTGGGCAACGACCTTTCAAGATGAAAAGACGCACAACTGGTAATGTTTGCATGCGCAAGCGGCGACACCCAATTCGTTTTGAATGGCACTTTTGTTCCCTATAAAAGACGGCTTCACGATGAAGGCGACCTCCGATTCATCGCTTTTCCTTTACAAACGACAGTGTCACCTTTCAAGAGTGCAAGACGCCGTCACATTCTACTCATGTAAGCATTACTGGCGATGAGTAGCATTGCCAGTCATTTACCTCTAACTTTAATGAGAGAATGAAACAACATGCATAAATGTATGCACCCATGCATCCAGCGCATGCAATTTTTCAATATGATGTTAGGCTCGTTTGCACACATAGTGCGCAAACAGTTGAGCTGCACATGTCATGGCATAGCTGTTGCCAATGCAAACGTTACACTCCAGCTGAGAGTATGTCGGTTACTTCTTTCAGTGTCAATCATCTGATGTGAGATTCTAGTCGCCTTGTTGATGATGCTCAAAACGGTAAATTTTGACCTGCAAACTGCAAGTGCAACCACTTGGCGATGATACATCCGTCATCTATAAAGGCCCGAGTCGCTGCCAGCTTCGATCAAAGGCCAACTTCATGATGCGTATATCAATCATTTACATTGTACACTTCAAATCACATGGAAAGTAGGGCCTGTACTGTATCAAACAAACGTGGCAAAGTGGGTTTGGCTGTGAAACCGCTGCTCTAGTGGCCCACTTGTTTATTATCATTGATATTGAAGCTCCCTTTGATTTCAATCGCGCACACTGTGGCACTGGGCGCACATAGTGCTTTTAGTATGCGTTGTCATCAGGTACCTGGATATGCCATATGCATGAACACCACTTAAACAATTGCACCCTTCCAAGTTAAAAGAACATGGCTTCCCAGTGATTTCGAAGATAGCGATTGTTCACCTCTCGTATCAGCGTTCAACGACGCGCACTTGTACTTTAACATATGACTCGGGGATCGCCACTGACACTGTGGCACAACTTTGCTGACAACGCTCATCTCAACTGGCTCAGAGTGTAATGCCGCAGTGAAGCTATTGGAGTGATAGTCTCCACTGTGCTGCCGTTTCAAGCGCAGCAGGACATCCACGCTGATAATGCTCACACCACGCACCAGCAAACAACCACTGCTCTTACTGGCGCAACATTCTCACTTCTTATGTTAGAGTACAATCGTTTGGATGATCCCTTGTCCTGAAGGCTGCTCATCAACAAAGAATATTAATGGTCACGTTGACAAGCGGCCTCAGTGAGTCAGCAGACACCAGTCCAACATCCTCTTTGGTCCGCACGCTTCAAGCTATGCCGCCTATCATACTGGCGTCTGTTGTACGGCAGCATGTACGAGGTGCATTTGTAATTTCCGGACAGCAGCTTTTAGTTGTTGCCATTGGCAACAGAGCTTGCCACGATGGAGCTCACACGCTCAGTAGCAGCAGTGGCAATTAACCCTGCAATGCAACCTCAGGCTAGGTCAGGCTTTGTGCAAGGTCAGGGTCAATTTGGATCAATCGAAGTAATTATCCCCAACGCCAGTTCTCACCCCCTGAAAACTTGATCATCCAAGTGCAGCTTCAAGTTGTTCGGTCAGCCACCTGCACTTGCACTTGCACCTGCACTTGGCCATGCAAACACTTCTGAAGGATGCTGGCATCTCCAAAGTGGCAGTAGACGTGCTTGTTGAGGTCTACAACATATATTCGCATGTGTTTGGCCTTTTGATTTATGCTTGCTGTCAACCAATCAATTAATAATTGAAATGACCAGTTAGGCTCGATCGGTGGAGCTCAATCAAGAAGCCTAGTTGATGCTTTGCCTGCTTCATGCCCTCTTCTATCCCGCGTAGAGGCCTTGATTATTATCATGTCCACGCCCATTTATGTCAGTACGAATGCAGCAAACCCCTGACACTAATCACCACGCTACCACTGCCCCTGCCTGCGCCTTTCTGCAGCGGATGGTTCGGGTGGCACCATTTCAGCAACAAACGGTGCTCGGGTTACCGTTGCAGCCAGCGAGGTGGCCCACTCAGCTGCGAACAATGCAGGTGCAAGTACAAGCATCTGATGCGCGACAGCATTGTTCTCATTCATGATCAATCCTGGTGAAGAATGGCTTGAACTTGGTAAGCAAGCCTCCACGCAGGTGACACCCCCCCCGTAGTTGATAGCCTGCAGCTGCTCTTGCTGGTAGGACCAATGCGCCTGGTAGGGCCTACGCTGGCATGCTGTTACACCAAGCTAGAATGAGGGAACTGATGCTTGTCATCCAACACACTGGCAGAGTCTCTGGTGGTGCAGAAGTCACACCAGTCTGCTTGATGGCAGCACTTTCATTCCACCAAGCTATGCATGTTTAGCAAAACGAGGGAGCTGTGAGCTGCTGAAGCAGGAACGCACTCGGGAAAGAAGCCCTGCCTGGCAAACAAACTGCCGGATACCTCCGAGTCGTCAGACACAGTCAGTCACTGTGGACTGCTCTTCGTGTTTGAGCCAGTTCCACCTAGCAGTGCTCACATGCAAAAGATATAACCACCCCTTCTGTATGCCACCCTGAGGCTTGCTGAAGGTGATAGTTAAGTGGTACCTGCCTTTTGCAAGACCAGCACAAGTAGTCGCTCCCCCTTGCCCTCCCCCTTCCGAATTCATTGGCCCTTTGACGCATGTCTACATTCAGGTCCAGCCATTAGAAACTGCGGCTTTGTGTTCCTGAACCATTAAACTTGCACATTGTCAAGCGCTTCATGGGATTACTTTTGACACAGTACTTTTAGTACCTGTTGTCCCTGACAGATTGAGAGCACACATGATGTTGTTGACCCTGCTCCCAGATTGAGACCGGCATCAACTGTACACTTGATAGCAGCCATAGAGCTCACTGACAGCTGATCGCACAGCGTTCAGCGCCTTTTGAACGAGCAGCCTGAGGGCCGCGTTGCCACCCTGTGCCAAAGTCTGGCTGTCAAGCTGCATTCGCATCATCTTCTGGGGCCATCGAGCTTTAGTGCCCGAAACCATAAAGCAGCCACAGGTTCAGCGTTTTGACGGAGCTTCTGGGCCAGATGGCCATGGCCGTGGGTTCGCTTCTGTCGTTGCACAGTATATGCACAAGTACTATGCATTTTTGCCATGATGGCGGGATATTGAGCCATAATATGTATTTGGAGTATACATATATGCTTCGAAGCATGGACACCAAAGCACACTATTAATTGTCGCTCCTTTGTGTTCAATAAATATGCTTGATTGCAGGTGTGATCGCCCCACCCAGGGGGCCATGCAGGATAGTAATACACAAATACTCTCTGACCTAAATAAGCACATGTCGCTATTAGGATACGCCTTATCCCAAACAGCTTTGACAGGCCATCAAAAGTCACGATTAAGCATTTCAGGTTTTCATTCTATTGTTTGCAGCATCATATGCTGCTGAAGATACATAGATCGCAGAACCCCGGCAATGCAGCTGGTATACCCTTAGTCACAACAGAGCGCTGCGGTCTCCAAGAGTCAACACATGTCAACTAGCGTTCTTTGTGTCTCACTGTGACTGGGCCCTCAGGGGGGTTCATATACGCAGCTGATGATACGACAATCGCTCTGGCGGGTGTGACTCTGGCTGAAGCCCACGCTGGCTACGGCGGCGCCTTAAGTGTCAGTGGCAAACTGTATTGCGCGAACTCTACATTTACTGGGACTTCAGGTATGCAATTTAATTTGCTGCATGACGGCTACTCTACTCCTGCACACTTGCCGTTGTTGAGAACAAGATCGTTGAGCTCCTCAATTTTGCAATCCTGTTTGTAGTATAGTAGATATCTACTATACTACACTACACTAGTACCCCCCCGGTCCACCCCCCCTCCCCCGGTCCACCCCCTCCCCCCGGATCACTCCCGGGGTCTATCCCCCTTTAAACCCTAGCCCTAGGGTTAGATCAGAAATCCCCCAGACCCGTAAAACCCCCCAAAAAACCCAATCCTAATAATGCACTTATATTTTTGAGAATCTACCAGACTACCCCCAGTGCCGGCGTCCTACGTCGACGACATGCGAACGACGACACGTCGGTGTCTTACTTCGACGACGTGTGAGTGACGACACATCGGTGTCTTGCTTCGACGACGTGTCGGACACCGGCGTCGGTGTCGAAGTCCGCAAAGTTGTCGAAGTCCGCAAAGTTGTCGAAGTCCACAAAGTTGTCGAAGTCCGCAAAGTTGTCGAAGTCCGCAAAGTTGTCGAAGTCCGCAAAGTTGTCGAAGTCCGCAAAGTTGTCGAAGTCCGCAAAGTTGTCGAAGTCCGCAAAGTTGTCGAAGTCCGCAAAGTTGTCGAAGTCCGCAAAGTTGTCGAAGTCCGCAAAGTTGTCGAAGTCCGCAAAGTTGTCGAAGTCCGCAAAGTTGTCAAAGTCCGCAAAGTTGTCGAAGTCCGCAAAGTTGTCGAAGTCCGCAAAGTTGTCGAAGTCCGCAAAGTTGTCGAAGTCCGCAAAGTTGTCGAAGTCCGCAAAGTTGTCGAAGTCCGCAAAGTTGTCGAAGTCCGCAAAGTTGTCGAAGTCCGCAAAGTTGTCGAAGTCCGCAAAGTTGTCGAAGTCCGCAAAGTTGTCGAAGTCCGCAAAGTTGTCCGAGTCCGCACTCGCACATCGCACTCGCACTCGCACATCGCATATCGCACTCGCACATCGCACATCGCACATCGCACATCGCCCGTCATCTTTGCGGTCGACGCGTGCCGGACTACCCCCGGTGCCGCGCACTCTCTATCGTCGACGACACGCGACTGCGGGATACCGGCCGATATAATATAACCATTCCTGAAACAGCATGGAGACAGACTACAGACCTCAGATGTATGAACTGTACGTCAGCAAAGGTGGTGGTCGTAAATATACAGCCTATATAGACGTGACACCTGTCTGCTACGAGATCATGATCCCGGCATTCAACGGCAAGTGCAACTTTAACGTCACCGGGCACGGCGATCCCATATTTGTCGGTGGGGATCGTGAAGTTGGCAGCGTGTACGCGCGCTACCTGGAACGTGAAGATTGCAGCCTTTCGGGTGGTGTCGAGGTAGCCGCAATCATCTACAGTATACGGACGCTGACTGACATCTTGATCGATCAGGTAACGATGACTGACGTCTTACTCGACAATGCGGCCGCAGACAATCTCGCAAGCCTTGTCGCGTTCGCCCTCATGTTCAGCAATCTCAGAGAGTATACTTGCGTCGTCGGTGATGGTTACGTCGTCGGTGACGGTTCCGTCGTCGAGACACGCCGGGAGTTAGGGTCGGCCCCCGATCGCCCCCTCTGCGGCTCCACTTGAAGTTGCCGAACAAATGCAAAGTTGAGGTTCAAATCCTCTCTTAGTCCTGAGGGACCACTTTTTAGGGACCACTTTTTGGGCTTGAAGTTGGGAGAGAGGGGAGAGGGGGCCCAGGTGCCCTACCTCCAGATTTCATCTGCCTACTGATGTGTACCTACTGTATCATGCCGGCACATAAGGACGCCGGCACACAAAGACGCCGGTGACGTCGGCATATAAGGACGCCGGCGACAGATGATAATAAGCATCGGCGACGCACGACATCAAGGGATAATAATATAATCATCATTCAACGATCACATGGACTCCTACGTCGTCGCCGTCGCCTCTCGTGACTGTCTGTATGCAACGGATACAACGTACAACTTCACAGTGCAGATGCCGCTGCTACCGAGCGCCGATTACAGGTGCACAGTTAGATACTTGATCGCGTCGTTGGCATCGGCCTCTGCATTTGCACTTCAATTCAAGTGTTCGGAGATGGCTCGCAATCTGAGTACGGGCACGTTGTCATCGGCGGGATATGATGGCTGGAACAGTGTTGTCGTCCTCAATGGCAATCAGAGCGGTGAGGGTGTGTGCTATTTCGCCGACGCCCCGGCGCTTCTCAGCGTGCGCCTCTATATACCGTCGTCGGCGCTCCTCGCGACGACCATCGGTCATACAGTCGCCTTGTTACATTTCGAAAAAATCTGAGCTATGTGTAAATGGAATACATTGTAAACGTGAACAGCGTCGATGCACAATCGGGTACGGCGTCGGCGTTTCGATGCCTGGTACCAGACATGAAACGCGCACCGTATCGGTGTGAGGTATCTGTGCAACTATACGCAGCTGCGGCTTCTACAGTGTTCGCTCTGCAAGTGCAGTCGGACACGCTGGCGAGGTGTTACTCTACGACACCTGACGGTTGGACGACGGCGTGCATCTATTACGTTGGAACCCTCGAAACCCCTCGAGGAGTCCTCTATTTCTCCGCCCCACCCCCTTGGATATCGGTTCGTTTCTTTCAGCCGAGCATCGGCACCGCAGTGACGTCGGGGTTAGCCAAAACCATCAGGTTCAGGTTCGTCGAGATCTTAGAAAGCGACTGCAATGGCTCCTGATTGGCCGGCGTTAATCGAAAATACTGCGTCACACTCGAGCACACAGTCGACGTTTACTGCGAGCGGAGCTCCGCTGAAAGTCAAATCCATGATGAGGCTGTTAGTCTGCGTGGCTACTCCACTGATCAGTTTCTGTGAGTTGCTAAACGATTCCAAATCGCACGCGGCTAAAAATGACCCTTCCGGAGCCGCGGCAGCGACAGTCTGTGGAGCGTCTCGCGTCCAGGATGTTAGGTTGATCAAGCCTGTGCTGTTTTCGGATGACGGGTTCGAGTAGAGCCGAGTAGCTGATAGATAGGCTCCAAGTGCATTGTTTGTGCAGCCTACTGGTACACTATCGATGAACCTGCTACCAGAGCGAGTTTGGAACCTACTAAGATAATTGCGTACCCTATCTTGGATCGAGTACTTGTTGAAATCGAACTCGTTGGCCGCTACGCGCTGGATGACCATCAGTGACTTCGCTGACTCCACGCGGCTGGGCACCATTGCCGACAGCGAGAGCTGGTTCGCGGCCATGACACTGCGATAATTCTTGTAGATGCTGCTCGACCACACGTATTCCCCGTTAACAATGCCATCAATCTGTTTGGCAACTTCCCCCGAGAGGGTCACATACGTAGTATCTAGGGACACCGACGAAATCACGACGGCAATACTCGCCGGTGCGCCTGTACACGAAATTGCCTTGATATTCTGGGCCCATTCTATGTCAAGACGAGGATTGGCGGCCAATTTGTGGAAGGCGAGATACCGATCTCCGCCCGACAAGGCGGAAATGATACTGAGGAGGGGTATAGAGAATTGGACGGTCACGCCCGACGCCGCCGCGAACAGACTTTCACGCAGAGTCGTCGGGTCTGCATTCTGTGTGATTGTGTCTCTGGTGATGACGAGATCCTGCTTGCTACACAGGTCCCTCAGTAGGGAATGTACTGCTCCGTACTCACTTAGCGATTCGATGACACTGCTACCCGCGCTGCTCGACAGAGTTAGACTCTGGATGAGATGATGCGCTTGAACCGTCCACGTGGGCGTGGTACCTCCCGTCAGAGTACATGCTACAGAAAAAGTTAACAAGGTCTGCGAAGGATCAAGAAAGGTATTTCTCTGACACGCGGAAATATCTATCGATGTCACCTGTCCACCCGAAAATGAGGTGCCCGACACGGGCAGATTCGAGTAGCGACAAGCTACGGCCTCTGCTCCAACGCTCTTTAGCTGCGGGCAGGATAGCGTCGAGGGCAACGCCATCTGGATCTTTGCTTACTCTACAACATTATTTCTCGTCAAGCCGCGTCATGCTCTTCTCAGAGCGTGATACTGCTCCTGCAACGTCGCCAGATCGGTGCGCGCGTTGGTCGCACCATGGACCGCTCCGTGCACGTTGCCTTGCATCAAGGGCGCGGCTATCTGCCGGACCAGGTGTGGCGCTGTGCCGGTTACGTTGTGTGCAAATCCCGCAGCTTGTGAACCCATCATCATGGCCGGTATAACCTCTGGACCGAGAACGCCGGCCGCGCCGGCCTGCAATATAGGATTGCTCAAAGCGTCTCTCATCACCCCGGTGACGGCGTGCGCAACCGGAAGAGCCTTCTGTCCTAGCCATTTCACACCGTGCACGACACCCTTCACTGCTTTGCCGAGAAAGAGACCAACTATATGAAAACTTCTCTTGAGCCAGGAACCGAACCCCATGCTATTTTACAAACTCTCTACATTTTTATTATGCGACCGCCTGTTGGGAATTCGGTATCTTCAGATGCCACGTGCCCGTGAATTCTTGCGTCACGCGGATCGCCATGGACCAAGGTAGAGTAACCAGTAAAGGCCGCCCACGCAGATCACACAATTGTATGCGAACTTTATACAAGGCACGATTCTCGACAAGTGAACCCTGTCGGGAACCTTCATCGGCGTAGTGGAGGACGGCTCCGAACGGTACACGTGCTTGGACGTTTGCGAGCAATCCCCGGTTGCCGGCATTTGTAGTGTCGATCGACCGGCCGATAAGGTCGGACGTAACATTGAATGAAATGGCTCCTTCGAGAGATACATTATTTTTACTCGAGATTGTCAGCCCCGACGTACCTTCGTCGATGTTCAAGACGACGCACATGCTACCCGATAGAGTGATCGTCGTCGGAGACTGAAACGTAATCTTCGTTGTGGTGGGGTTCCAGTATATGACTATCGAGGGGAACGCGATCTGGAGTGCCACTGCCAGCATAGACGCAGAGTAGTGGCCGGGCTCCAACGTGACGGTGACGCCGGTGATCGTTAGCACGTTGTTGTACATGTTGATCGATGACTGTGTCAGAGGAATCGAGAGTGAATAGACGCTCACGAAGAGGTTATACCCTGACTTGGTGGTTATGGGCCGCGGCAACGTGACCGTCACGTCGTTGTGGTAGGACGTGTTGTGCCGGTAGCAATCACTCGAGTAAATGTACACGAGATCGGCTTGCTCACTTGAACGGGTCGAAGTGTCCATCGTTTATTTTCAAGTACTGTACCTCCCGATCTTTAATTATTTTGCGGCACTGACGACGTATCGTCGGTTCAAGTTTCTCCACGTTGTTGCGTAGTCTCTGGACTTGCGAGTCTGTAAGCGTATTCGCGTTCGGTAGGAACCTGAGCAAATCGACTGTCACGATCGATGACTGATTATTCACCATTTATTTTCTCTGACGCATAACATACATAATATGGCGCCGATAAGGACGCAGGCGCAACTTTCAGCATTCGAGAAATGTCGGGACGCACGCAAGAAAGCTCTCGACGAGAAGGCCGCGAAAGAAGCGCCGGCTCCGCCGGTCGAGACGCCGGTTGTTGATGAGAGCGCTCACCTGGAAACGCCGGCCGCCGTCGAGCGCAAAGAAGTTCCCGCGGCCGCGCCGACGGTCGAGAGCGACGATGACGAAGTCGTCATGGACGCCGACGATCTGCTCGCGCTCATGTACGATCAACAAGGCGAGCTCGCAGACATGGAAAGCACGCTCGCGCAGCTGCGTGACGCGCACGGTCTTCTCGAGACCGCATTCGCATCATCGAAGACGAAAGCCGGCACCATCAACTTTGTGTAAAATGTAGCTGTCTCTAAACGACGATGAAGCGCAAAGACATAGATCTGCTCAGAGACTTCGATAAAATCGAGCCTCTCTCCTCGAGAGTCGTCTCCCGCGTGCCGTGTTTGTGTATCGCCGTGGGACATATTGGATCGGGCAAGAGCTGGAGGATCGTCGAGATGATTAAGCGCATGCAGCTGGAGAAGACGATCACGCGCCTATTCATCATCTCCCCGACGCCTGTGTCAAATACCATCTACAAGAATATTGTAAGAGAAGGCGATCGGGTGTACGACGATCTCTCTCCAAAGATTTATGCGTCTCTCGAGGAGATCGAGAGCATCTGTAAATCGGAGGCCGACGCATACGCGCACGAACTGAAGTGCGCGGCCGCGTATCTGCGATACACGAACGGCTTGCCGCTCGACTACCCCGATACACAATTACTCAAGCAAATCGGCTGGCGACATATGATACCCAAGCGTCCCGCCTTCGCAGTCTTCGCTGACGACTGCTCTCACTCAGCCCTCTACAGTACATCCCGTAAAAACCCGTGGAGCAACTTTTGCCTACGTTGTCGGCATGCCGGAAACGGTTTAGGAGCCAGTGTATTTATGGTCTCGCAGACCGTGCGTAGTGGTGTGCCAAAAGCCTTGCGCGAGAACGCCTCAGCATGGTTTTTCATCGGCGGCTCGATGAACCGCAAGGAAATTGAAGCCATGTATGAAGTGGTCTCGTCGTTTTGCACGTTGGAGGACTTTGAACGCAAATTGCGACTGTTCACGCTCGAGAAGCACGGCTACCTATTTTGTGATATCATCACAAAGACGCTGAGCAACCGATACTAAGTTAAAATATTTACTCTCGGGATACACGATGAGCAAGGTCGTCGTCCGCGCTCGCAAGAAGACGAAGACGACGAAGTTGTCGAAAGGTAGGAAGCCGTCACGTAAAATCAAACTTTACAAAAGTATATATAACAAAATCCTAATCAACCTTGCTGGCAAAGCCGCACACGGCGCGTCGTCGTCGTCGGCGGCGCCGTCAGGTGGTGGAGGAGGTGGTGCCGGCGGTAAGCCGGCGATGGCGTCGCCGTAGACCATGAGGCCGTCGAACGCGAGCGCCGATATCTGCAGTGCCTCCTCCTGCAGTGCCGACGCCTCGTCCTCCAGCGCCGGCGCCTCGTCCTCCAGCGCCGGTGCCACCGCCGTGGCGGCGTACCCGAGGGCGCTGTTCTCGACGCCGCACGTGAGTCGGCTGAGTGCCCTGGAGAGGCGGTTGCCGCCCTTTGCCGAACTCGGCGTGAGGTCCGCGTGGGGGCCTTTTGTACCGCAGAGCGCGCGTGCGGTCGCGACCATCTCCATCTTGAAACGCTGTAACCAGACGTCGACGACGTCTTTATTATCGTACGTCGCTTGACCGCCACATGCCACCTTGAGCACCACCGTCTTGCATGCGTCGCGGTCCATGTCGTCGTTGGCATTGCCGATACGCGCGAGGATCTCCTCGCGGTGCTCGATATAGTAGTCGAGCTGAGGGCACGTGATACCGTACTCTCTGCACAGGTACTGGATGATGTGCATGTGCGCGTTGGCCATGTCGAGGTCGTGCAGGAGGCCATATGTGAGGATGGCGCGGATGTCACGCGGGAAGTTCTGCAACGACGGCCCCGTCGCGAACTTTCTCCCATATTCGCTTTTCCCAGCGAACGCGTAATCCACACCGCGTGTGCCATCGGCGTCGAGGGGAATCTTCTTGTAGGCGACGAGGCGATCATACAGGACTCGCTGCAGCATTGCCATTTGTAACGGTGTGTGCTTCGTGCCGTCGCACCACTCCGCTCTGAGGCGCGCCTTATGCCGCCTGTCGACGGCCGTCACAACATCGGTCGCCGCGATGAGTGCGTCGAGCATGGTGCTCGCGGACATTGGTCGGTTTGAACTGACGCCACTTCTTAACCGATGCCATGGTGATCAGGACCTGAGAAAAAAATGGCAACGATTCGGATATGGCGCGATGAGAACGCGGTAATCACCAGATGATATATTTGTCTAGTGAAGCCGTTACCATAATCGGCACCGCGTGCATGCACTAGGTACATATCAGTAGGCAGATGAGATTTGGAGGTAGGGCACCTGGCCCCCCTCTCCCCTCTCTCCCAACTTCGAGCCCAAAAAGTGGTCCCTAAAAAGTGGTCCCCGGGGACTAAGAGAGGATTTGAACCTCAACTTTGCATTTGTTCGGCAACTTCAACTGAAGCCGCAGAGGGGGCGATCGGGGCCCGGCCCTAACTCCCGGCGTGCCTCGACGACGTAAACCGTCACCGACGATGTAAACCGTCACCGACGACGTAATACATCCGACAACACACCCGTCATGTGCGCGCTCACCTGTTACTCGCGTGTAGTCTGCTCTGCGCGTCGTCCGCACGTTGCGCGTGTCCTGTGAGTGAAGAGTCTGCAGCAAAATGAGAATGTCAGAAAGTTTTTTTCCCAAGGAAAGTTTTTTTCCAAGCAATTCTGAGAATTCTGAGAATGTTCAACTTCAAGTTGATGTTCTCGTTTGAGTAACTCTTGTTTTGTAAATGGTTTTGCTTTCTCGGGCACATGTGCAAAAGATTCAAGTTGGAGTCATGAAAATTTATTCTTGAGCGAGAGCGACGCTCATGATCGCGTGCTTGTCGGCCCAGGAGATGTCGCTCTCCATGATGGCTTGGAAGATCTTCTTGCGCGGGTCGGAGCTCGTCGGCGCCTTGCGCTTGCGCGTGCTGTTGACCGCGTCGCGTGCGGCGGGACCATCGTCGACGCCAGCCGCACCGCCAGTACCGGCGTCCTCATCGACGACCGGCGCTGCGACCGCCGCGGCGCGTGCGGCCGGCGCGATCGGCGCTGCGGCCGCTGCGGCCGCGATCCTGGCATTGCGTGCGGTGCGACGATAGTCGGTGATGAAGGTTTCGAAGTTATCGTCGTCGTCGTCGCCAGCCGCGCCCACGGCATCGGGAACCGGCGCTGTCGGTGTCGGAGGTGCAACCGGCGCTGCCGGTGTCGGAGGTGCAACCGGCGCTGCCGGTGTCGGTGGTGCAACCGGCGCTGCCGGTGTCGGAGGTGCAACCGGCGCTGCCGGTGTCGGAGGTGCAACCGGCGCTGCCGGTGTCGGAGGTGCAACCGGCGCTGCCGGTGTCGGAGGTGCAACCGGCGCTGCCGGTGTCGGTGGTGCAACCGGCGCGGCACCCGCGGCATCCTCGTCGGCGTCCGGCTCCGCCTCATAGCCGATGGGCGGTGGCAGCACCATGACGCCATCGCTGGTGACGGTATCCTGCTCGTTCTTCTGCGGCTCTAGGGTGGTGTGCTCGACGCGCATCGTCGTGTAGTGATGTAGCGCGATGCGCCGATACACGTGGTTGAGGAACAGCGCACCGTCGTGGTGCTCGAACTGCGTGCCGCTCACCTTCACCATCGCCGCCAGGTAGAGAGTCCGCAGCATGTGCGTGGTGAAGGTGAGGTGCATCTTGGGTTTCTCGGCCTTCGCAGCGGCGTAGTGCGTCGTGTACGCTGTACGGATGGTGGAGAAGAAGTCGCTGGTCTTGAGGATCTTGTTGATCTTCTCCTCCTTCTTCTTTGGTGTCATCGGCTTCGTCCAGTTGGCGCGGAGCTCCCTGAGGCGCTGCGCTACCATCGCGGCCGTGAGGTGCGCGTCGGGGAAGATGCAGACGTGGTACGGCTCCCGCGGTATGGACTCGTCGTCGTCCTGCTTACCTTCTTCTCGAGGTTCGGTACGTCGAGCGTATCAAACGCAATGTCCGCGATGGGCAGTCGTGGCCCGATCGTCATCTGGTCGAAGCGGATGGCGTAGGTGATCTCGCTGACGCGCAAGCCGAGGATGAGCATGAGGGCGATGGCGAGCGCCGGCCAATCCTCCGTGCCTTTGCGGATGAGGTTGCGCGCCCATGTGAACTTCAGGATGAGCTCCTGTATGTCGACGACGAAGCGGCCGCAGCGTTCCTTGGCCGCAGCCTTCAGCATATCATCAGCTTCTATCTCTTTCTTGAGCGTGGTGCAGTGGAAGTGGGCGAAGATCGGGTGGCCCTGTACCCTCAGTATCTCCTTTGCTGCGACCACTACTGACGGAGTATGAAATTTACATACCCTACTTGCATGTGCCTACATACCTGCACAGGTTCTCACCACAGTGGAGTTACTCTTGTTAGTCCACCATGTACTGGTCCAGCACCAGTTCAGCACCATTCCGACCCTGCGTCAGGATTGTTTCTCCACTTGCACAAGCATCTACATAATAATCACTTCTTTGCAATACCAGCCTGCCCTGGTCTAGTGCTGTTCTGCACTTTGCATTGAGTCCACCTTGGGTGTCCTACTCTGCCACGGTGTTATAGTTCCGTCAGGTTATGACGGCCTAGATGCGGGGCACACCAAGGTGTGTCGCCAGAGTTCGATGGGCACGAGAACTCGCAGTCAGTTCTTCCATCGCTACTCAGCCATCACGGTCATGGCGTAAGGGTCCACGAAGTACAGCATGAGAGCTTCCGTCAGTTCTTTCACCGCTACCATCAAGCCATCATGGTCATGGCGCAGGAGCAGGCATTCGCTCCGGTTCGGTTCAATTCTGCAACTTCAAGGGACCTGGCACACACCCCCAAGGGAGTCCGCACAGAGCAGTGCGTCACCAAATCCGCACAGCATCAGTGCGACATCAAATCCGCACAGTCAAGTGCGCGTCCGGCCTGCAGGCCGCAGCCGAGGAAAATCCGCACAGCATCAGTGCGACACCAAATCCGATGCACTTTTCAGTGATCGTGCGACCTGTCTAAAAACAGTGATCGCGTGCGCCGGGCGCAAGGGAGCTGAGAGCACGTATACGTGAGCGGCAGGCACAATACCGCGCACGTCCTAGTACAGGAACAGCGGGAATAGGGAGGGATCCACCTGCGAGCGTCACAACACGGCATCAGCAAACCAGGTCCTACACAGGGCTCCTACGACAGGAGTGGCCTATACAGGACCGGCAGAGGCTCTATACAGGGTTCGGCCTACACAGGAGAGCGACCTAGCGAATCCAGAGAGGTTTCATACAGGGCTCTACCTATACAGGTGAACGCCTAAACGAGGTCGTCTGCACACAACCACAACTGGGATTCGACATCACCAGCATCATGCCAGCATCATTGGCATCTTCGTCCACATCGTTGCCATCAGCGACATGGCATCTTCGTCAACATCATTGCCATCAGCGACATGGCATCTTCGTCAACATCATTGCCATCAGTGACATGGCAGACTCAGCCAGGGTGATGACTTCACCACAACGGAGCACACCTCCATTTAGCTCCACATACACAGCAGGAGCTACAACTGCATCAACAGCGGCAACGCCAGCTTACAGCAGAAGCAGGCATCAAATGCCTTGGAGCATCAACGCCTTCTTTAGCAGCATCGAGACCACCGCCTGAGGGGCCCGCATCACGGCTCACATCAACGGCCAACATCAGCCAATCGAGCCTTCCCACAGCTGTCTACACCTGTATACACTGGTGCCTAATCCAGTTACAGAGTACGCTGGGGATCCATACCAACTTGCATGAAACACCACAGCATAGTATCAGGAAGTGCACCCGGCTCACACCTGAGAGCATTCACCGTGGGAGGAAGCACACTTGCACATACAGTGGTCCACACCAGTTAGCACACACACCATTGCACTTCAACAAGGAGCACACCCGGCTCATACCTGCACATGTTTGCTTTCCAGTACTACAGCACACGGCTTCGTACTGAGGGAGGGTGACGGAGTATGAAACTTACATACCCTACTTGCATGTGCCTACATACCTGCACAGGTTCTCACCACAGTGGAGTTACTCTTGTTAGTCCACCATGTACGTATGGACTTGTATTTATAAAGGCCCAAGGGAGGCCGGGTTGCCTATGCAATCGAAAAGCTTGCGTCAACGCAGCAGCCTAGTCTGCGCTGTGCCCTAGGAGTTTGGATACCGGCGCCGCAACACAGCCCAGCATTCGCGCTCCACGTGTGTATGCCATGACGCGCTCCGCCAACTCCCGCGCCAGCGATATGCTCAGCTCAATGTGGATCTGACGCTTAGCTAACCCGGCCTTGCGTAACACATCTGCCTTCCCCCCCCCTGAGCACAGTGCTGAGTGCATTGCCAACTCCTTAACAAAAAGGCTTGTCTGCTTGCCCAGCCGTCCGTACGACTCCTGCACGAATGGCACAAAAGCCCAAGATGACGTCAAGGTGCCGGTGTGGTGCTTGACCTTCGCGTCCTCCCCCACCCCAGCAGCATAGCCGTCCGTGTTCGAGGCATTTGTTTTGCCTGTCAGGTACGAGCTCGCTGTGGGTGCGCGCACACTTGTGTCTAGCACTATTCCCTTGTTACGGTATGCACTGCTAAAGTGCAGACACCCTGGGTCAATGACTGTGTCCGCCCGATACCCCGGTACCTTGAAGACGCTAGCGTCCTCATTGCGGACAATAGAGACATGGTGCTGTCTCAAGATGCGCTGTAGGCACCGCTTTTGGGCAGTGTGTGTCGCGTTGTGCCCCCGTATGTGCTGGCTGGGGCAGCTGATCGCATGCGTGGAGGTGGGGCTCACGTCACTGCACCGCCATGGGCACACCTCGCCCTGTATGCCCCACCCGTCTATAAAGATCGCAACCATAATCATCGTGGCTGCTGCCATACTGGACATGGGCGCCGCACCCGGGCGGTCATTGGCAGCGGGTGGCACGCTCATCCACGCCATTGCCCCGGACGCACGCTGGCTGCGCAGCTGCGCCAGGACCCGCGCGCTAGCCTGTTGGCGGCGGCGGCTGGTGTCACGCAAGTCACCAATAAGTGTAGCCTGCGTCGGCTTGCCCACGGCACCAGCCGAGGCAGCCTCTAGGTCCTCCACCAGGCAGTCCTCGTATTGACGTCGAAGAACATTTGAAAGGCCGGCTTGTAGTCCGTGCGTGAAGTGACCGCGCCGGCGGCGGGGCACTACCTTTCTGCAGATCTCGTCAGCATAGGCCTCCCAGTCGTCGTCGTCGTCCTCCTGCCCGCCGCTGCAGCTGCTTTCTTCCGCGCTAGTTTGTGTTTTAGCGGGCGTGGAAGAGGCAGCCGCGGCAGCGGCTTGAGGGCCAGGTACGGTCGCCGCCGCAGCGGCCGCCTCGGCGCCAGGCACAATGCCGTGGGTGTGTGGGGCTGGCTCAGTGGTCCCCGTCTCCGTGACGGCAGTTGCGGCGTAGATCGCTTGCACCGCAGTGGGGAGCGTCGACGCTGCGGCCGTTGTATCCGCTGCCCACCGTAGCAACGATGCTGGGAGCTGCTCGGCCACAGCTGTGCGTGATTTTTCGCCGCCATCAGCTGTCAGCGCTCGCGTAGAGCGTCGCACGGCCTCGATGATTGGCGGCAGTCCCTGGTCCTCGCGTATTGCGCATGAGTGCTGCGCGAACCAGGTGACTGCGCCGTGTTCGTCAGTGCCGAGCCTCAGGGCCCCTGCTGCCACAGTGGCATGAATTATTGCAGGCCGCAGTGTTGTGCATGCCTGGGCCGTGTATGCGGCTGGTGCCAGTAGCCCCAAAAGCGGCATGCCCAGACCGCCTCGTCGCTCCGGCAACCGTGACGCCCGCAGTGGCACTGCGATGTCCGTGAGTTCTGGCGGGCCCAAGCGCGGCAATACCAGCACGCTGCCACTGCTGGCTACCTCATTGTCACCAGCAGTGCAGGCGGCCAGCAGGTGTGACTTCATGACTGCCGCGGTAGCGCAGCCGTGCAGGTGCAGCATGCGTTCAAGCGTCCATGCACAGAACCCGTCAAATGCGTGCAGCCATGTCTCACTCAAAGCCGTGTCAACGACCCGAGCTAAGAAGCCCATGCGCTTTGTCAGTGACCTGCGCAGAATGAATTGTGCTGCCTGTAGGTGATGCCGCGCCATCCCAGCTAGCTGCCACGACAATCGCCATGTCCCTGCGTCAACAAGATGCTTGCTCATGGCAGCATGCACATAGGCTGGGTGCCCTACCGGTACCCCGACCGACGTAAAGCCCTGACTGGATTCTGGCATGGTGGCGTCCACAAACGGTATGTCAAGGGCGCGCAGGCGTGCTCTGGCCGCTTCATCAAACACTGTGCCGCGCATGGCAATGGCCAGCGACTTGTCTGGTCGAACGCGTAGGCCCCCTGCCGCAAGCCGACGGATCACCTCTGCCACCCCAGCGGCCGCTGCATCGTCGAAGTAGGCAGCTTGCAGCACGTTGAGGTCATCCAGGAAAGCGCAGTGCGGGGCTGGCGGTTCCGCTGTGCTGTGGCCGTAGGCCGGCATACTGCCGGGCGTCGCACTCACTCCATCAGGGTAGAAGAGTAGGAATGCCGCTGCCACTGCAAAGTACAGCGGCCCTAGAGGGTCCCCTTGCTGGCACCCTAGGTGGGAGCAGATAATGCGAGCTTCACCGTTCACCTCCACTCGCATCTCTGGGGCAGTGTCACCACAGTATACGGACTCAAAGTGCGGGAGCAGCTCCGGACAGAAGAGCATAAGTCCCCGCACAATGGCGGCGCGATCCACACTGTTAAATGCGTTCTCACAGTCCAGCTGGATTGTGGTGCCATACAGCTCGTGCCACACGCGCGCGCGCGCTGCCACATGCTCGACGCCAGACCGGTATCCTACGCCAAACTGCGACATGGAGGCCAGCAGCCCCGATATTTTGCCCTTGACACCCCGTGCCGCTGTGGACCCGAGGAGTCTGCGCCAGACACTGGAGCAGGCGATCGGACGCCGCTTCTGTCCTATGCCTGAGAGGGCCGCGGCGCGGAGAAGCCGTTGCGATTGCTCCGGCAGCAGTTCGGGCTCAACAAGCAGCGTCGTGAACACCTTGGCCAGGTGATGGGCGAATGCCGGTTCCATCACATCCGATTCTGAATCACCAGCTAGTCCTGGCGAGGCACTGCCCACGGGGCGGGTGGCTGCTTTCACTGGTGCACCAGGCCCAGCGGCCATCAAGAGGTGTTCATAGCGTAGGCCGTCCAGCCCTCCTGCCTTCCCCGCCCCTGCTGCGGACAAGGTCGACAGTATGTCTGTCGCCTCCACCTCGAGGCGCCGTCCGGCTGCGCTGGCAGCATCCTCAGGCCTATCGCTGCGATCATGCGCCTGACCCGATTCGAAGACGGGACTGCCGCTGCCAGCGGGCCCGGCGGTCGTTGCCACCCCTGCGCCGTGCAAGCAGTGCCGCCGGGCGTCGCGTACCAGGCCGCGCACTTGCTCCATTGGCGTATCGACTACCCCGGGCCGGGTGCCAGTTTCAGGGTGCTTTGCTGCCAGCACCTGTGCCGTGACCTCGTCTGCTGGGGCGCATGCTTCACGCGCCTCTAGTCGTGCGGCAGCCAGGCCTACCCCCCGTCGCTTGCCTGAGAGGGCAGCGCATGCTGTTTGCTGCCTGGAGTCAGCCTCCGTCCAGTCGGCATCGAAGTTCGTTTGTGCCGACGCCGTAGCTGCGTTGTTTGGTTTGGGGGCCCGCAGCGCCGCTGCTGCTGACAGCGTCTTTCTCAGTAGCTCCGCAAAGTCGCCAGACAGCAACGCTGCCAGCCGGGCCGCAGGCGGCATACCGGTTCCCTCCGGTTGCCTACCAAAGGCCATTGCTGCTAGCAGGTGCAGCAGCCTGTAGCCGCGCTGCACTAGAGTCTGAGAAACCTGATGAGCAAACGCCCCGGCACCATGGTGGAGGCGCACCCGTGCCGCCTCACGTGCACTGTCTGTGGCGTCCGCCAGTAGTCGTGTGGCGTGCTCCACTAGCCGTGCCCACTGGGTGCACTGCAGCTGAGTGCGGAAGGGGTTGGCAGTCGTGGTGAACCGTAGCAGCAGTAGATCCGCCTCATTGGTCTGGTCAAGTGCGTGGACGACCGAGGGCGTCGAGAGGTCCCAAGCCAGGGATGCTCGTGACTGGGGCTTTGAGGGCCTGCCACTGGTGGTGGTGGTCGGGGGGGGCGGTGACGCGGCATCGTCCGGCGGGTCCAAGTCCATGTCCGCCCATCCCACGGCCGTCCCGTGGGGGGGGCTGCTGTCCTGCAGCCTTAGGCTGTTAGACTGAGTGCGGCTGCCGGCGCTGCCAGGCGGTGCTGCAGCAGCTGCCGTTCGGCGCCGGCGTTGCGCGCCGGTTGCCGTGGCCGCCGGGCGTTTCTTGCTGGACTTTGAGTTGGCAGCGCCACTAGCCGGCACCGCCGGTGGCTTTGGAGGTGTCGCTGCGGCAGCCCCCGCCGCCGCGGCCGCGCCGTCGCTACCCGCACCCCCGCCCTCGGACTGGCCCGGGGGTACTGCCGGGCGTGCGCGCGTGGGGGCGCTTCCATTCCGTCGACACGTGTGGCATGGCGAGGTCAGCGCGCATTGCCTCTGCCCCGCGCTGGCTGACATATGGACCAGACCGCAGGCACCTGTGCATGCACTCAGCTTCCTTACCGCCCGTAGGAAGTCTTCTGCCGTGCAACCATACATGGTGCTCATCTCCTGCACACGCTTGGCATGGTGTGCCCCAGTGTTGCAGGTACTGCTGCCTGAAGGGGCACGGTCACCGGATGGGTCGTGATCAACCTGCTGCCGGATGCCCTTGGCGTATGCTGCCGCCAGATTTTGCTGACAGTGTGATGTGCTCGCCTCAGGGTTCAGCATCGACCTCGTGCAGCTACCACCGTTGAAGTGGGCCACTACCGGTGCCATGCGGCTCGCAGCTGACAGTTTGCCTCGCTGTTTGCTGTCCTCTTTCTGACCAAGCTGCCAAAATGCCAGTGTGCATAAAGGACACCTCAGTGGCTCAGGCTGCTGTGGCAACTGCAGCGCAGTACGGGGCTGTGTCCGACTCGGAGCCGTGATGTGGGTGCTGTTAGCTTGAGTGGTCGCCGACGCTGTCATAGTGGTTGGCAAGGGCGGAGCTGCCGCAGGGGCGACAAGCAGTTCAAAGTGTCCCACATTTGTATATAGCCCAGGCGGCGTCCACAGCACATCCAGATGGCAGTCAGGCTGAGCTGGAGTTGCCGGTGCGAATACCGCTGGCAGCCCCATCAGTTGTGCCAGCACCAGCCCTGTTGATTTTTGCGTGCTGCCAGTGGCCTGAGGCTCGGCCTGCCACACCGTCACCGAGACCGCGTAGACCGCTGCAACAATGGCCCACACAGACAAACCGAGGGGCCGTCCCCACACGCCCTCTTCCTGTAGGCGTTGCAGCAGGAGCGTGTGCCCGCTGTCCGCGCTGTCCGTTTCATTTGTGCCGTACTCGATTGCGAGGCAGCGAGCGCGTGTCCCGTACGTGTCGAATTGTTCACGTGTACACGCAGGTTGGGCTGCTGCATGCACCATGTACTGGTCCAGCACCAGTTCAGCACCATTCCGACCCTGCGTCAGGATTGTTTCTCCACTTGCACAAGCATCTACATAATAATCACTTCTTTGCAATACCAGCCTGCCCTGGTCTAGTGCTGTTCTGCACTTTGCATTGAGTCCACCTTGGGTGTCCTACTCTGCCACGGTGTTATAGTTCCGTCAACTACGTTGGCGAGGTATGTGTCGGCGTAGATGTGATCGGCGTACCGCAGTGCATTGTCCTTGAGATCGGGGTTGGCTGCGTCGAACGCGGCACGCGCCGTCTGGTACTCCTTGATGAATGCCGTCATCCTGACGTCGACGCGGTCGTGTACGTCCTTCGCGTCCACGATGAAACCGCGTTTCGCGTTGGGCCGGATCACTATTTCAAATTCATCTTGGATCTCCAATCCGAACGCGACGAGCGTATCGTTGATCTCCGCCATGTCTGCGGTGGTGTGAACCATCGTTGCCGGTTTTTACTGAAAGTTTATTAAAAAAACATGAATATTCGGCGTCGTCGCAGACTGCGTACTCTGCGCGCTCGACGACATGTGTCATCGGTGCGGGTGCACCGCGTCACGCACCGCATACTCCGCGCACTCCGCGCGCCCGATACCCGGCCGTCGTTGTCCGAATATTCTAAGTGGAAGTTTTTAAATGAATATTCTGATTACCGCGGACAGGAGTACAAATTGTTTATCACTATCCCGCACATTGCAGCAGCCATGGTCCGCCGGGGTCCGCGCCGCAGACATGCGAGACCCGCGACGCCCGCGACGACGTCCGCGTTCGTTCGCGTTCTCGCGGACAACGTGGCGTGGTTCGCACACGCCGGGTCTCCGGCCGATGACCTTCACGGCTCTGCCCGCGTCGATATCGACGACGAGCTCATCGCGGACCTGGAGGTCATCAACCGGCACGTCGTCACCGTCGACTCACAGCCTGTGTTCAACGGGGTCGGCAGTGTAGAGAACATCCTGAGAATGTGCACTACGTCGGACGGTCTGCCGTGTCTCTGCCAGCGACACATACATCTGGGCGTCGATGTCATCCGCGCCTACGAGCAAGACCAATACGGTGTCTGCGTCCAGAGGTCGTATCTCTTCCTGCATTGCACGGAGGAAGTCCGAGACATCATCTTCACGCGCTGCGAGAATAGCCCGACGTACTTCATCTGCACGTGGAGTCCGCGGACCGGTAGGCAGCCAGCGGACTTCGACGAGAACATCGCACTGACTACCTTCAAGGTACACGGCGAGCCCAGCGTCGTCATCACGATGTTCGATCCCGATCGCATGGAGGATAACAACCGGCGCTTCTCTACCCGACACCTTCGCGGCGAGGACATATGTAGCGTCATGATTGTGTGCACGTGCCGCGTGTGCGATCACATCATGCCAGAGTTGGCCCGTCTCCTCAGCGAGTGAATCATCGGCGACAGTGTCCCACACGCGTGCTCGCATATAAATGAACACTTTTCTACACGCGCTATGTTCGTCAAGTGCGATGTGCGTGTGCGATGTGCGATGTGCGATGTGCGAGTGCGATGTGCGATATGCGATGTGCGAGTGTGAGTGCGATGTGCGAGTGCGGACTCCGACAACTTTGCGGACTTCGACAACTTTGCGGACTTCGACAACTTTGCGGACTTCGACAACTTTTGCGGACTTCGACAACTTTGCGGACTTCGACAACTTTGCGGACTTCGACAACTTTGCGGACTTCGACAACTTTGCGGACTTCGACAACTTTGCGGACTTCGACACCGACGCCGGTGTCGGACACGTCGTCGCAGCAAGACACCGATGTGTCGTCACTCACACGTCGTCGAAGTAAGACACCGACGTGTCGTCGTTCGCATGTCGTCGACGTAGGACGCCGGCACTGGGGGTAGTCTGGTAGATTCTCGAAAATATAAGTGCATTATTAGGATTGGGTTTTTTGGGGGGTTTTACGGGTCTGGGGGATTTCTGATCTAACCCTAGGGCTAGGGTTTAAAGGGGGATAGACCCCGGGAGTGATCCGGGGGGAGGGGGTGGACCGGGGGAGGGGGGGTGGACCGGGGGGGTACTAGTGTAGTATAGTAGATATCTACTATACTACAATGTTATGCAGCGGTAATGAACCTCTTCTGAAGTCTGAATACTCTGCAAGACCTCTGATGCTGCATACGTGCCTCGCCACAACTCAGTAGCGAGACAACAATTTATAAATAAGTATTAGCTGTCTTGGCATTGAACTCTTTGTTGCCCACGCTTTCGCCTGGCTGCATCACCTGCACGCCAGCCCTTGACCTCTGCTTGAGTTATGCCAGTTGCATGGCCACTACATACCGTTGTGCCGACCAGACACTTAGGCTGATCTCGATTATTCATAGCAACTGTCAAACAGCCACTGGGGCCTGAAGCTTGTGGGACACAAAAAATGTTGGACTAGTCGATGACGACAATCCTATTCCCATGGCATGAACAGTTTATGAACCCTGCCGCCCATGTCATCTGTCTTAGGCAGGCAAGTCCAGCCTGACTGCTTCACAGATCTCGTCTGTACGAGTGGCGAGCCCGTTCAGACACTTGTGCTCACCGCAGCTTTGTGCGTCATCAGCAGATCCCGTACCAAAGCGCTGTTCCTGCTTCTGTTTGTCTGGAGAAGACTTCGCCGAGTCCAAACAGTGTGTATGCCAAGGCGTTTGCAGATATGTTCCTTTGTTATTTCTGCCTGTGCTCGTTGATATGGAGGAATGTGCATCCTTGATAGGAACGCAGGACGTCGGTGAGTCCGCCGCCCGTCCACACACACTGCCCGCTCCTGGCACCTATATATGTAACATTGCAAGAGCTAGACATTTACCACGAAGCAACAGCACAAAAATAGTTGGGTCCATTCCGTAATTCGTGCCATAACAATCATTGGTAGCTGCCCCTGCGCGCCAGACACGAGTGGCGCTGCACCATGCATATTTACTGAATCACATGCTGTTAACCGCTGATGACACAGCGCAACTGAAGGGCGGCTGTGTGCATGGAGGGCCACCCTCGAGCATGATGCTGTATCATACGACATTCACCGGATCCATATCGCATAGGGGTGGCGCGATATCTACTGACGGCAATCTGGCCTGCAATTGGTGCATGTTCATGAATAACTCCGCAGGTGAGCAGTCATATGCTTTATAATAGATTCCTCGACATGCCATGTACACTGGAACTGAGAGCAGCTGCAGGGCACCGTCTGTTAAAGAGGTTTGCAAATTGACACTGCAAGGCAGACACGCTCAAGCATGCGCTGCGTTATTGCAGTAGTGACCGCTCATTGTGCTGTACCCAGCTCTCGAGCTGTACCCTACATTGGCGTGCCATCAGTAATGATGTCTGAAGCACAGCTGACAGGAGATTTGCGTCCTTGGCCGCCCATGCCAATGCACAGGTGACATTGGCGGTGCAATGTCGGCATCCGGAGCGTCCGGAAGCAACAAACGTCTACAAATAGTAAATTCTGAGTTTGTCTCAAACACTGCTCAACATGCCGGCGGAGCGCTGTACATTGGCCCCAATGTCTTCGCCAACATCTCAGCCAGCAACTTCACCTGGAATTCTGCAGCAGTAGCCGGCGCCATATTCAACAGCTTGGCTTCATCAGGCAAATTGGCCGTGAGCAACTCTGCATTGCACAACAATGCGGCTACCATTGGGGCAGGAGGGGCAGTGCTGCAGCAGGGCAAAGCGTTGAGAGCGGTGGTGACCATGGGGGACTTTGATGGCAACTCTGCGCAATGCTGCTTTGCCGGGAACTACACGGCGACCTCAGGAGCCTCCTGCGTCGACGTTTCTGCAGGATATGATTCTGACTGGTGAGCAGCCATCAGCACTTGTTTCTTGCCTTGTTAAACACAGAAGCGAAGGGCTTGACACATCAGGTTGCAATTCCAACGCACGGGGTTAAGGTGGGCGTATATGGCAATCGCAAATAATGTGTACTAGTGCAAATCTCACTGTTAATCAAAGTCTCACTGTTAATCGCCAATATTGTGTACTTATGGGCGAGCGGCAGGAGGAGGCAGCGAAGGAGGAGCCGCTGGCGGAGCGGCGGCGCGGAAGGCGAGGATGCACAGGGGACACTGAGGGCACAGCAGCACCGCACGCTCAACCTGTCGGCCTGGCTACAGCCGAGGACTAGAGAGCGGATTTTCGCTCCACCGCGGGCCTGAGGCGAACAAGGCCAGACACGCAGCGTGGGTCGCCGGTGTAAGCAAGTAAGCCTCGCATTGATATTGCTAAAGCTACCTACGCACACAGCGACATCGGCCGAAGCACAAGAAGGGCAAACTAAAAAAAAACAAACAAAAAAAACAAAACATCAGACGATATCGCCGTCGACGGATCGGGAAGGGGGAACCTAGGGCACACTGGATCGCAGGGCAGTAGATAGCAGTTCACCAGATTAAGGTTTGAACGCTTGCTGACCAGCTTGATTTGCAGCCGCACAAGGGACCTCGCCTGGCAGAGACTGACTGCATTCAGCACACGCACAGACACGACAGGACCACGACACTGCAGCGGCAAGGACACGAATTGCACAGCATTGCATTCAGCCCAGCTGCCTTGTGTTGGTCAGAGGCAGAGAGCTTGAGCACACCGACTCGTTCCACCACCGCTCGTTTCACGACGGCGGGAGAAGCACCTCAACAGATACACCGGAGCAGGACGGGATCTTGAACTGAAAGTGGTATAGTTGTGCAGGGGAGTATTCGCGGTTGGCAGCCGCGCATTCGAGACCGAGCCTGGGCTCTTTTTTTTTTTTTTTTTTTTTTTTTTTTTCTCGCGCCTCAAAGTCGCCTTTCAAAGCTATGGCTCTCCACTGGCTTACCAGCCCTGCCTCACGTGGGGAGGGGTCACCTCTGAAACGCAAACGGGAACAGCGCAACCACGGGCTGAATACTGGCTTGTGGTGGTGGCAGGTCAAAGCTGCACGCCAATCTGACACACGCCGCAGACGCCGCCATGGTGTTGGCCGTTGGGTACGCCTAGTGATACCGCCGCCGCCACCGATCCCGGGCCCGCCGCCAATCCCGGGCCCGCCGCCGATCCCGGGCCCGCCGCCGATCCCGGGCCCGCCGCCGATACCGGGCCCCCCGCCGATACCGGGCCCGCCGCCGATACCGGGCCCACCGCCGATACCGGGCCCGCCGCCGATACCGGACCCGCCACCGATACCCGGCCCGCCACCACCTCAGCTGATGGCCCAGAGCTCTAGACCGCGGCCGATGCCAGAGGTGCCAGTGTGCAGTCAGGTTGCAGAGCTGTGCAGAAGCATGCGCAGACTACACTTGTCGTCAGCCGACTCGGACGAGCCTCAGGGCAGTGGCAGCCACGCGCACGTCAAGAAGCGCCGCCGCCATCTGTCTAGCCCAGGTGCCGCTAATCACTGTGACAGGGGATGCTCACAGACGAAGCGCCCGCGGCATCAGCCTGCCAGTGACTCGGAGTCTCAAGCGGCGAGTTTACGGGAGGCACTGCCGCCAGCAGCGATGATTGTACTGAGCTTGGTGGTACTACCGCCACCAGCGGCAAATAAACGCCGTCGGGCGACACTGCCGCCGGATTCACCAGTAGCGACAACGCCAATGCCAAAACGACGTTCGCGGCGGAAAACGCCTTTAGTGACGGCTGCCACTGCCGCACCAGCGGCGGGGCCCGCACCGGCCAACCCGGTGGTTGCACAGCCACGGACGACTGTCACAGCCGCCGCTGCATGCGGTCGCAAGGTTACCTCCGACTTAACGGCGGCGGCAACGCCACGTGCGGCAGACATGGTGCCAAAACCGCCGGCAGGCGCTGCCGCATCAGATGGCCAACGCGGGGCAGCTGCATCCCGGCGGGGTCGGCGTCGCGGCGCCAGCGCCGGGCCGCCCCTGGGACGCCTCGGAAGCATTGGCAGCATCAACCGCCCAGAGTCGCCGTCTGGCAAACTGAGTGCGCTGGCAAAGGCGGTCACCACGACCGTGCCCGTACCGATGGAAGTTGGCGAACCTACCAGTGGGCCAGCGGGTCACCAGAGACGGATCACGTCGCGGCCTTCGCAGCCAGCTAGCAGCGGCGCCTCTCCCCAGTGGCATCCCGGTCCTCAGCCGATGGAGGTCACCGCAGCGGAAACCCCATGTACTGCAGACATGGTGACAACAGCACCAGCGGCCGCAGCGGCTGCTGCACCGGGCGGCGAACGTGGGGCGGCTGCACCCCGGCGGGGTCGGCGCCGCGCCAGCGCCCAAAGCACTGGCAGCGTCACCCGTCCAGAGCCACAGTCTGGCGGTGCGCTGGCAAAGCCGGTCACCGTGACCATGCCTGTACCGATGGAAGTTGGCGAACCTGGGCCGGCGGGTCACCAGAGACGAATCACGTCCCGGTCTTTGCAGCCAGCTGGCAGCGGCGCCTCTCTGTCAGGCGGCAGCGTCACCTCTGACGGTAACAGTCGCAACGGGCACCCAATATCCGGCATCACCGCTATGACAGTTTTGGCGCCCGCCAAGACACCCGCTGCCAACCGGAAGGTCAATATCCCGGGGCTGGACTGCCGCATGTGCGACAAGTTCATAGTGCGAGCAAATCCTCAGGCCCCGGGAAAGAATTGCCCAGCGGCACACGCATGTGCACACCAGCGCACGCGCCACACAGGGAAAGGGAAGCAATTTGCAGAACTGCATGTTCAGCTTTTCCTAGACCACCGACCAATATACGGCGGCCTAGAGCAGGTCTGCGACGGGTGCGGCAACCTCTTCATCAGACGCACAGCAGCAAGCGCCACGACACCATCTGGTGATCTAGGGGCCCTGGACCAGTGCGACGCGTGGCGCTGCGCCGACTGCCTCGCAGGCCCGGTCGCCGCGACAGCATGCACACTGTCAGGCTGTGACCGTGCATCAGGCCATGATCACATTGCTGACATACACACCCGACCAACGACATGCGCGGCGGCAGCGGGTGGTGCAGCTGTTGGTGGGGGGAATAGCCTGAAGCCAACAGCCGCGCTGCTCGCCGCCGCTAGCAAATGTGGTCCCATACGCAAATTCCTCGGATGCGAGCACCTGGGGGTAGACCCCAGGCAAGCCCATGCATCTACGTTGGACGGTGTGGCAGATGCGCCGCTGCCGAGACTGACCCGGAGCAGCACAATGGGTGTGCTGCCTGGCGAAAGTCGTGCTAGCGATAGCGGCGCAACGATGTCAAGCAACGATCGTGTGCCCAGCACACCTGGCAGTGCCGCAGCTGCTGTCGCAGCGGGCGCTCAGTCTAGCGAATGCCCCAGGGACCCGACGGGATCACACTGGCAAGGCCTGCTGGGGGCGGCTGGCGCACTCGCGCGCAGGGTACGTGCACTGGCCCTTGCCCCCAATCGGGCACGCGTCACGGTGCTTTGCGCTTGGCCGACGGGTACCAAGCTTGGACCCTGCCGCACGTCACGCCGACTGCATATGCGGCCGGCGCCCAGCGACGCGCCAGCAACACAGACCCTGCTGGGCCGGACTTCCTGCGCACCGCTGGTGAGTCAGATGCATGACCTGACGGTCACGTTCAGCTTGCTCTCCCTCCGAGAAGAAGGTAATGACCTGGCAACGGTGTTTGACCAACTCTCCCTTAGGGAACCGGTCGTTGCCAGGTCGCCTCGCCAGCCAGCCGGGAAACGTGGTGAGTCAGACGTAACGCAGGCTGGTGATAACAGCACCCACGCAACAATGACCGAGACAGCACCTGTCACGGCTATGGTTGCCAGTGGAAAGCGCAGTCGACGCAGAGGTAAACACAGACGGCGGACGCAGGAGCGACAGGCCCAGTGCGACAATTCTCGTGCACCCCTGGCACCAGCCACCACACCGCCGAGGGGCGGTGCCTCTGCCCCCTCAGCACCAATATCCGGGCCGGCGAAGGTCACCACCGTGACGGTGGCGACCCGGATACCCTCAACCGTGTGCCATACAGTCACCGTGGAGGAGCAGCAAGACGCGCTGGCAAAAGCCACCAACTATGGTTTTCCACTTGGCACACGGGCCTGCAGGCACTCCACAAACAGGCGCTTGGGGAAAACACAGCGACGCTAGCACGTGGTGGGGAGCTTCGCCCCGTGAGCAACGTGGGCAACGGCAACTGCCTGATTCATACAGCTCTACACGGCATAGACAGCGTCGCAGTTGAGCACGGACTGCCGGCCCCAGCACTGGTGATTGCCATGCGAGAGGCACTGCTGGACGGGATGGTGGCATACGTCACGCAGGGGGCGGGCAAACAAGGGGCCAGCATGTCATCGATGCGTCAACTGACCGCGCATGCAGCAGCCCAACCTGCGTGTACACGTGAACAATTCGACACGTACGGGACACGCGCTCGCTGCCTCGCAATCGAGTACGGCACAAATGAAACGGACAGCGCGGACAGCGGGCACACGCTCCTGCTGCAACGCCTACAGGAAGAGGGCGTGTGGGGACGGCCCCTCGGTTTGTCTGTGTGGGCCATTGTTGCAGCGGTCTACGCGGTCTCGGTGACGGTGTGGCAGGCCGAGCCTCAGGCCACTGGCAGCACGCAAAAATCAACAGGGCTGGTGCTGGCACAACTGATGGGGCTGCCAGCGGTATTCGCACCGGCAACTCCAGCTCAGCCTGACTGCCATCTGGATGTGCTGTGGACGCCGCCTGGGCTATATACAAATGTGGGACACTTTGAACTGCTTGTCGCCCCTGCGGCAGCTCCGCCCTTGCCAACCACTATGACAGCGTCGGCGACCACTCAAGCTAACAGCACCCACATCACGGCTCCGAGTCGGACACAGCCCCGTACTGCGCTGCAGTTGCCACAGCAGCCTGAGCCACTGAGGTGTCCTTTATGCACACTGGCATTTTGGCAGCTTGGTCAGAAAGAGGACAGCAAACAGCGAGGCAAACTGTCAGCTGCGAGCCGCATGGCACCGGTAGTGGCCCACTTCAACGGTGGTAGCTGCACGAGGTCGATGCTGAACCCTGAGGCGAGCACATCACACTGTCAGCAAAATCTGGCGGCAGCATACGCCAAGGGCATCCGGCAGCAGGTTGATCACGACCCATCCGGTGACCGTGCCCCTTCAGGCAGCAGTACCTGCAACACTGGGGCACACCATGCCAAGCGTGTGCAGGAGATGAGCACCATGTATGGTTGCACGGCAGAAGACTTCCTACGGGCGGTAAGGAAGCTGAGTGCATGCACAGGTGCCTGCGGTCTGGTCCATATGTCAGCCAGCGCGGGGCAGAGGCAATGCGCGCTGACCTCGCCATGCCACACGTGTCGACGGAATGGAAGCGCCCCCACGCGCGCACGCCCGGCAGTACCCCCGGGCCAGTCCGAGGGCGGGGGTGCGGGTAGCGACGGCGCGGCCGCGGCGGCGGGGGCTGCCGCAGCGACACCTCCAAAGCCACCGGCGGTGCCGGCTAGTGGCGCTGCCAACTCAAAGTCCAGCAAGAAACGCCCGGCGGCCACGGCAACCGGCGCGCAACGCCGGCGCCGAACGGCAGCTGCTGCAGCACCGCCTGGCAGCGCCGGCAGCCGCACTCAGTCTAACAGCCTAAGGCTGCAGGACAGCAGCCCCCCCCACGGGACGGCCGTGGGATGGGCGGACATGGACTTGGACCCGCCGGACGATGCCGCGTCACCGCCCCCCCCGACCACCACCACCAGTGGCAGGCCCTCAAAGCCCCAGTCACGAGCATCCCTGGCTTGGGACCTCTCGACGCCCTCGGTCGTCCACGCACTTGACCAGACCAATGAGGCGGATCTACTGCTGCTACGGTTCACCACGACTGCCAACCCCTTCCGCACTCAGCTGCAGTGCACCCAGTGGGCACGGCTAGTGGAGCACGCCACACGACTACTGGCGGACGCCACAGACAGTGCACGTGAGGCGGCACGGGTGCGCCTCCACCATGGTGCCGGGGCGTTTGCTCATCAGGTTTCTCAGACTCTAGTGCAGCGCGGCTACAGGCTGCTGCACCTGCTAGCAGCAATGGCCTTTGGTAGGCAACCGGAGGGAACCGGTATGCCGCCTGCGGCCCGGCTGGCAGCGTTGCTGTCTGGCGACTTTGCGGAGCTACTGAGAAAGACGCTGTCAGCAGCAGCGGCGCTGCGGGCCCCCAAACCAAACAACGCAGCTACGGCGTCGGCACAAACGAACTTCGATGCCGACTGGACGGAGGCTGACTCCAGGCAGCAAACAGCATGCGCTGCCCTCTCAGGCAAGCGACGGGGGGTAGGCCTGGCTGCCGCACGACTAGAGGCGCGTGAAGCATGCGCCCCAGCAGACGAGGTCACGGCACAGGTGCTGGCAGCAAAGCACCCTGAAACTGGCACCCGGCCCGGGGTAGTCGATACGCCAATGGAGCAAGTGCGCGGCCTGGTACGCGACGCCCGGCGGCACTGCTTGCACGGCGCAGGGGTGGCAACGACCGCCGGGCCCGCTGGCAGCGGCAGTCCCGTCTTCGAATCGGGTCAGGCGCATGATCGCAGCGATAGGCCTGAGGATGCTGCCAGCGCAGCCGGACGGCGCCTCGAGGTGGAGGCGACAGACATACTGTCGACCTTGTCCGCAGCAGGGGCGGGGAAGGCAGGAGGGCTGGACGGCCTACGCTATGAACACCTCTTGATGGCCGCTGGGCCTGGTGCACCAGTGAAAGCAGCCACCCGCCCCGTGGGCAGTGCCTCGCCAGGACTAGCTGGTGATTCAGAATCGGATGTGATGGAACCGGCATTCGCCCATCACCTGGCCAAGGTGTTCACGACGCTGCTTGTTGAGCCCGAACTGCTGCCGGAGCAATCGCAACGGCTTCTCCGCGCCGCGGCCCTCTCAGGCATAGGACAGAAGCGGCGTCCGATCGCCTGCTCCAGTGTCTGGCGCAGACTCCTCGGGTCCACAGCGGCACGGGGTGTCAAGGGCAAAATATCGGGGCTGCTGGCCTCCATGTCGCAGTTTGGCGTAGGATACCGGTCTGGCGTCGAGCATGTGGCAGCGCGCGCGCGCGTGTGGCACGAGCTGTATGGCACCACAATCCAGCTGGACTGTGAGAACGCATTTAACAGTGTGGATCGCGCCGCCATTGTGCGGGGACTTATGCTCTTCTGTCCGGAGCTGCTCCCGCACTTTGAGTCCGTATACTGTGGTGACACTGCCCCAGAGATGCGAGTGGAGGTGAACGGTGAAGCTCGCATTATCTGCTCCCACCTAGGGTGCCAGCAAGGGGACCCTCTAGGGCCGCTGTACTTTGCAGTGGCAGCGGCATTCCTACTCTTCTACCCTGATGGAGTGAGTGCGACGCCCGGCAGTATGCCGGCCTACGGCCACAGCACAGCGGAACCGCCAGCCCCGCACTGCGCTTTCCTGGATGACCTCAACGTGCTGCAAGCTGCCTACTTCGACGATGCAGCGGCCGCTGGGGTGGCAGAGGTGATCCGTCGGCTTGCGGCAGGGGGCCTACGCGTTCGACCAGACAAGTCGCTGGCCATTGCCATGCGCGGCACAGTGTTTGATGAAGCGGCCAGAGCACGCCTGCGCGCCCTTGACATACCGTTTGTGGACGCCACCATGCCAGAATCCAGTCAGGGCTTTACGTCGGTCGGGGTACCGGTAGGGCACCCAGCCTATGTGCATGCTGCCATGAGCAAGCATCTTGTTGACGCAGGGACATGGCGATTGTCGTGGCAGCTAGCTGGGATGGCGCGGCATCACCTACAGGCAGCACAATTCATTCTGCGCAGGTCACTGACAAAGCGCATGGGCTTCTTAGCTCGGGTCGTTGACACGGCTTTGAGTGAGACATGGCTGCACGCATTTGACGGGTTCTGTGCATGGACGCTTGAACGCATGCTGCACCTGCACGGCTGCGCTACCGCGGCAGTCATGAAGTCACACCTGCTGGCCGCCTGCACTGCTGGTGACAATGAGGTAGCCAGCAGTGGCAGCGTGCTGGTATTGCCGCGCTTGGGCCCGCCAGAACTCACGGACATCGCAGTGCCACTGCGGGCGTCACGGTTGCCGGAGCGACGAGGCGGTCTGGGCATGCCGCTTTTGGGGCTACTGGCACCAGCCGCATACACGGCCCAGGCATGCACAACACTGCGGCCTGCAATAATTCATGCCACTGTGGCAGCAGGGGCCCTGAGGCTCGGCACTGACGAACACGGCGCAGTCACCTGGTTCGCGCAGCACTCATGCGCAATACGCGAGGACCAGGGACTGCCGCCAATCATCGAGGCCGTGCGACGCTCTACGCGAGCGCTGACAGCTGATGGCGGCGAAAAATCACGCACAGCTGTGGCCGAGCAGCTCCCAGCATCGTTGCTACGGTGGGCAGCGGATACAACGGCCGCAGCGTCGACGCTCCCCACTGCGGTGCAAGCGATCTACGCCGCAACTGCCGTCACGGAGACGGGGACCACTGAGCCAGCCCCACACACCCACGGCATTGTGCCTGGCGCCGAGGCGGCCGCTGCGGCGGCGACCGTACCTGGCCCTCAAGCCGCTGCCGCGGCTGCCTCTTCCACGCCCGCTAAAACACAAACTAGCGCGGAAGAAAGCAGCTGCAGCGGCGGGCAGGAGGACGACGACGACGACTGGGAGGCCTATGCTGACGAGATCTGCAGAAAGGTAGTGCCCCGCCGCCGGCGCGGTCACTTCACGCACGGACTACAAGCCGGCCTTTCAAATGTTCTTCGACGTCAATACGAGGACTGCCTGGTGGAGGACCTAGAGGCTGCCTCGGCTGGTGCCGTGGGCAAGCCGACGCAGGCTACACTTATTGGTGACTTGCGTGACACCAGCCGCCGCCGCCAACAGGCTAGCGCGCGGGTCCTGGCGCAGCTGCGCAGCCAGCGTGCGTCCGGGGCAATGGCGTGGATGAGCGTGCCACCCGCTGCCAATGACCGCCCGGGTGCGGCGCCCATGTCCAGTATGGCAGCAGCCACGATGATTATGGTTGCGATCTTTATAGACGGGTGGGGCATACAGGGCGAGGTGTGCCCATGGCGGTGCAGTGACGTGAGCCCCACCTCCACGCATGCGATCAGCTGCCCCAGCCAGCACATACGGGGGCACAACGCGACACACACTGCCCAAAAGCGGTGCCTACAGCGCATCTTGAGACAGCACCATGTCTCTATTGTCCGCAATGAGGACGCTAGCGTCTTCAAGGTACCGGGGTATCGGGCGGACACAGTCATTGACCCAGGGTGTCTGCACTTTAGCAGTGCATACCGTAACAAGGGAATAGTGCTAGACACAAGTGTGCGCGCACCCACAGCGAGCTCGTACCTGACAGGCAAAACAAATGCCTCGAACACGGACGGCTATGCTGCTGGGGTGGGGGAGGACGCGAAGGTCAAGCACCACACCGGCACCTTGACGTCATCTTGGGCTTTTGTGCCATTCGTGCAGGAGTCGTACGGACGGCTGGGCAAGCAGACAAGCCTTTTTGTTAAGGAGTTGGCAATGCACTCAGCACTGTGCTCAGGGGGGGGAAGGCAGATGTGTTACGCAAGGCCGGGTTAGCTAAGCGTCAGATCCACATTGAGCTGAGCATATCGCTGGCGCGGGAGTTGGCGGAGCGCGTCATGGCATACACACGTGGAGCGCGAATGCTGGGCTGTGTTGCGGCGCCGGTATCCAAACTCCTAGGGCACAGCGCAGACTAGGCTGCTGCGTTGACGCAAGCTTTTCGATTGCATAGGCAACCCGGCCTCCCTTGGGCCTTTATAAATACAAGTCCATACGTACTTATGATCTTGTATTTATAGCAGCCCCAAGGTGGGCTTGATGCGTTGGATAAGAATGCAAAAAACTAAAATCGGACGGGCCCTTAGAGCCCTGCGTTGCAGGCTTGTACTAGACTCATGGGGGGCAGACACAGCGGCACCCAGTCTGAGCACACCTATCGTAGCCGATGTCTCCATCTCTTGAGCGAAAACGCCGGAGGACCGCGGTTATGCCTCTAGTATACATTTGGGCCAGAGGCGCCCGGTCCTCGATTCCTTGCCTAAGCACGCCGCTGACGTGCCTGGCCGAGGTTCTCTTTCTTGCGTGTTCAAGCAAACGATCTACAGTGTGCCCTGATGCTATCCGTATCCCCATGTTCCAATATCCCCTGCTGCTGCCCAAAGCCGTATCCTCACCACACGCGACTCCGCAGCTCCTGCTCACAGCCAGCATCTCCCATCCCCTTGCTGCCTGATGCACCCTCGCCACCATCAGCGCCACCGCGAGTGCTGCCGCACCTCTCGGTGCTAACGAGCAGTATATATTGTGTACTTGTGCAAGTCTCAGTGTTAAGGTTAAAGCATAACATTGTCAACCAGCTGTGCCAGATAAGTATAGCATAGATTTCACAGCATTTGAAGTGATCGTGTATACTTGAGTGAACCTTTAACTTGACACCTTCAAAAGATTGCGGTGCAAACCAAGGTTATTGCGTTTGTTTGCTTACTTGCTGAAGCAATTGCTTGCAATAAGTCGTCATCGCAAGTCCCCCCCTTGCCCCACTATGGGATCGCCCTGTGTGTCTGGCTCACATAGAAGCCACTCTGCTCTATGCGTTTCCCATTCTCATTCCCCTTCCCAACTTCTGCGCCATTCGCCGCAGCTGCATAAGTGAAAAAGCGCTTGATTGTTGCACAGAAACTGCAACAGCGTCTCATGCAATGTCCGCGTTTGATGCTTCTGCGGTTGAACTAACAACGAATGAGTAAATGCAGGCCACTCACTGCAGCATGTCAAAACACATGCTTCGAAGTAATTGTTCTTTTGTACGGTAGAGGTTCAGTACATGGCACGTTTCACCGTGCTTGAATCTGCACGCCATGTCTCATGTAGCCCTAGGTGTGCCAGAATCAAGCACCCATAGTA